>PVLC010028076.1:0-21334 GCA_004027655.1 Graphiurus murinus
ACTGGGGATTGAACTCAGGGGCATTCTACCTCCGAGCTATACCCCCAGCCCTATTTTTTTTATTCTTTATTTTGAAACCGAGTCTCACCAAGTTGCGGAGTGCCTCACTAGGTAGCTGAGGCTGGCCGCGAACCCGGATCCTCCGGTCTCAGCCTCCCGAATGCTGGGATTACAAGCGTGCGCCACCACGCCCGGCTTGACTCTAGGTGATTCTAAGTGTGCTCTGACTCTTCCACTAATATTTCAGAGTCGGAAAATGTTCCAGTTTAACAATGCCAAGATTATTATGCTGGTTGGGTATTTTTTCAGGAACTAGAGTAAGAGTAATAAACAGACTCAGAATTAGCCATTTTGACATGGTTTCCAGGTCCAAGTTCAAGACAAGGGAGTTAATGTCTGTTGTGATGTATTCTGGAGTTCCAAGAGGGACAAAAAAAAACCTTAAGAATGTTTTTATATTCAGTAGAAATTTAGAACTAAAAATTTAGGAAATATTATTTTAAAAAATTATCTGTGGATATTTTTATAGCCTGCAGGGGTCCAGCCCTCTTGGCAACAGGGTCGGGGTCCCTTGATTGCTGTGGAATGAGACGAGGTCGCGAGAATACACTTCCACCCATTCAGTGAAGAAGCGCATCTCTTTTAATCTCCTTGGCTGAGGATGCAGGCAAGCTTTTGAAACTGCTGTTGCTGCTGCTCTCTTACTAAAAATCTTAGCTTGATACTTATGGACAGAAATACAATAGACAGGCTCTCTTTCATAAAGTCACAAGATAGTCTGTATAAATCCAGTAGAAATGAGATAGTATTTCAATCTATAAACCTCTTTGTTCTAAGTCTCCTTGTCCTAAATTTCCTTGCTCTTTTTTCAGAATAGTTTAAACCCCGATATTTTAGAAGGCAAGGACACAGTTTACCAGACCAAGAAGCTGCTTCCTTATCTTGAGAACAAATTCCGGCAGAACATCTTGTTGTTTAAAGAGAAAACTTGCTTTCTCTAATGCTTGGCCTGCCAAGTACCAACAACATAGTATCCACCTCATTTATTTCTCAGATAGAGCCTGCACTCTAGGCTGGATCTATTTCTCCACAGACTTGTTTTTCTAAAGGTTAATCACAACTAATTAAGTTTATAATATGTATATAAAAATTCTTTGCCGTGGCAATAGCCAATGTATAATGTTCAACAGAACTTAAAAGTTAGGAGTTAAAATCAGTTAACCTTGCAATATACTGCTTGAAATGTGAGTTTCAGAATAACAACAAAAAACATTACCATTCTGGGAAAAAGTAAAACAAGGAAATATGGAGTCAAGTGCTGGGGTCGGACTCTAAACTGTGCTTGCCACAGTTGGTAGGCAGGAAGCCAAAGCTAATTATTATCTGGGTGAGGGGCTTGTCAATTTGTCAGCCCTTACAAGGTGTATGGAATAAACTTTCAAATCCAGAAGAAACAAAACAACAACAACAAAAAAACAAAGTCAACAAGCACAAGGGAAATCCCCACCAACCTCCAAAGGCAGAATTGTTGCCCCGTTGCCCCTTCTTTCTTTTTTTTTTTTTTTTTGTGGTACTGGGGATTGAACTCAGGGGCATTCTACCGCCGAGCTACACCCCCAGCCCTATTTTTTAGTCTTTATTTTGAAACCGAGTCTCACTGAGTTGCGGAGTGCCTCACTAGGTAGCTGAGGCTGGCTGCGAACCCGGATTCTCCGGTCTCAGCCTCCCGAATGCTGGGATTACAAGCGTGCGCCACCACGCCCGGCTCTGCCCCTTCTTTCAAATGTTGACTTACCCATATCTAACTTCTGCTCCTTCCTCTCTTTATATAAGAACACTGATATTTGATCTTGCTATAATATTAAATGTCACTTAATTTTAAGTGTGTAAAACATAACCTATGTGTGTACATTCTGAACCAAGCTGGTATTGACAGTACCACTTAGCAAATGGAATCATGCAATTAATAGAAAAACAGCATATGGAATACCATCTAGTTTTTGTGGCATATTTTCTTTCTTTCTTTCTTTTTTTTAAGCAGATCAAATATCAAGTACTGGTTAACTCTCTTATTTCAGAAATGTTGCCCTCAGTGAAGTTAATGATAAGCAGGAACTGGGAACTTACAGATGAAAAATATAAACTGGTCATACAGGGAAATAACTCCTTTATTATTAAAAACATCCTAAAGGAATTCTTAGTCTTAGAACTTATACCAACATTTCATGAAGCAGGAAGTTTAGATATTTTCCTGGCTCAATTGTTTTCTTTGAAGGTAATTTCAATTGCCTATTTTATATTAACTTCACCTATCACCATAAGCTAGCTTGGATCAGAAATCTAAGTATACAACATTGGGTTGTCCCTTAAACTCTCCAAGTCTCAGTGTACCTCAAAAAGATGTTGTAAGACTCAGAACAGTAGGGATGTGTGTGTGTGTGTGTGTGTGTGTGTGTGTGTGTGTGTGTGTGTTTTATTAAAGCTTGGTGTTCACAAAGGCCATATCATTAGATAGACCTGGATTTGAACCACAGTGTTACTGAATAATTGCTAAATCTCTTAAAAATTTTAATTCCTTCATCTGTAAAGTGAGAGTAATAGTGACTGACCTCACAATGCTGATGTGAAGTTACCGATGTTATCAAAATCTCACAGTATACAGTAGTAGTATACTGTATACCCTCACTCTTGAATCAGTGTACAATCTTGATAATGTTCATTCTAATTCTAAGATTTTTCAGACACTGATCCTCTAGGACTGTCCTTTACTCATTGCTGATTGGTTTTTCAAAAATTTCCGATGACTCCTTGATGCATAACATCAAATCTAAGCTCCCAAGGGCAAAGTCACATACTTATTCAGTCACTTTAAAATCAACCTGAGCTCAAATATTGGTTCCATCACCATATCACCACAGCCACTGAGATCATGTGACATTTGAGCAAGTTGCTTAATCTTTCTGAATAAGGATCTTCAGTTTTTCTTTTGTAAAATGGTGCTAATTAATTCTCTTTAGGTTATTGGTCACAAGAACCAAGATAATAACAAAGCAGTTAGCACAAATCAGTACATAGAAACTATTAACTATAGTTTTCTCTGACTGGAAAATTCCAAATATTAGAAATTTTTGTTTGTTTTCATGTCCTGCCTACCGTAACATCTACCTTTGATTATATAATCGTTTCTGTAACAATCATTGCCACACCTTTGACAGGACACTTCTTCAACTGATGTATCTTGATCGATTTTTTATAGAACTTTAACATACTTTGCATTACTTATTTCTTAAAATATTGGTTTTAAACTTGTGAATAATTCTTATTTTAAAGATGAAAGATTTATTCACAAAAGTCTACCTCAAAAAGATGTACCTCAAAAAAGTACCTCAGTGTACCTGAAAGTGATAGTATAAATGTTTATCTCTCAGGTAAGATGGATTTTTGTTTTTCTAGATTTTATGATAAATCTGAAGGGAAATGCTAGTGGAAAAATAATAAGGTAGTGAGAAGAACTCCTTGCAGACAGGAATGTTTCTATATGTGTTACCTCTGCACTTCAAAACCTGTGCTAGTGAACTACATTTGGAATGATCTAGGGAAGCCAAAGAAGTTATATTTTCTACAGTAAAGTGAAGAGACATTTTACCAGCTGCAACTCTTCCCTTAGGTCATAGAAGGCTTGAACTGGAGGTGATATATCTTTTATGATAATTTTTCAACTTTCACACAAAAGGCACATCTTAAGTCAAATTGCTTTTCTGACCTACTGAGTAATAGCAGTTGGAATGACAACTGGGAACAAGTACTAAACTAAGGGGCACATATAGTTTTCCCCTAATTAGATTAATGGGTGCCAAATTTTTTTAATTCTTATTTTATTTTTATAGTTTCTTTGAAGAATAGTAAGAGTGATTCTATGCTAGTCAACCTTAGAATTATTCACTGTGAGTCTTGCTTGTATTGCTGGGTCCAAGCTCCTATTTGTATGAAGAACAGTTAATTTAGTGTTTATGGGAAGCTACAAAATCTAGCTCATAGATTTGATGTGCATTCCTTTGGAGAAATAATTTATGTAGACTCTTACATATGATACAAAAAAGGTACTCTGGCTTGCTGTGGTTTGTTCTCTGGTCCTCTCCAAAACTCATGCTGAAATTGAAAGCCATTATGAGATATTAAAGGGTAGATTAGGTGGGACCTTTAAAATGTGATTAGGATACAGGTGTGGTGTAATCCCTATATTTAATCCCAGTACCTGTAATCCCAGTACTTAAGATGCTGAGACAGTAGGATTGCAGGTTTGAGAATAGCCTCAGCAACATAGCAAGACTCTCAACAAATTTGCAAGACCCTGTTTCAAAACAAAAAAGAAAAGGGCTGGGGGTATAGCTTGGAGGTAGAATCCCTTTGGTTTCAATTTTGGTTTCAATCCTCAATCAATCAATCAATCTCTCTCTCTCTCTCTCTCTCTCTCTCTCTCTCTCTCTCTCACACACACACACACACACACACACACACACACACACACACAAGGGCTCTGCCCTCATAAACAGTAATTCATTTAGTGATTAATGGACTAATGGGTTTCTCCTGACAGTGGGTCTTCTAGAAAAGCTATTTGTCTAGGTCTCTCCTTAATCCTTTCTCTTGCCATGCCATGTGATACCCTGTATTGCCTCTGGATTCTGCTAGTAAGGAGACCATCACTACAGAAAGCTCCTCAGCCTTGGACAAGAACTATGAACAATAGACTTCTTTTCTTTATAATTCACCCAATTTGTGGTGTTGTATTATCAATAATAGAAAACAAAGTCGCATCTTCTCTGCAAATACTGCCCCCTCCCCACCTTTCAACTTGGTGCACACATGTTTGCAGCTATTATTATTAAGTTTTAAGGCTCAGAAGAATCCAAACATGCTGGAGGTGTAGCTCAGCAATAAGGCACCTGCCTGGCATCCCCAAGGCCCTGGGCACTGCAAAAACAAACAGAAGAATCCAAACATTATGAAATAAAAATGGTGAATTGTAACTACTTACATGTAGCATTTATTATGTGACAATCACTATACTAAGCAGTCTGTATTCACTTGCAGTTAATACTCAGATGATATATAATTAAGGTTATTATTATTCCTCCTCTTATGGAAAATACACATATAAGTTGAGTGACTTCCTGTAACACACACACACACACACACACACACACACACACACACACACACACACATGAGAGAGAGAGAGAGAGAGAGAGAGAGAGAGAGAGAGAGAGAGAGAGAGAGAGAATGTGTGTGTATGTGTTCGAGTACAGTCAGTCTAGCTTGAGTATCTGAAACTAATAGGCTATACTATTCCTCAAAATGTCTTCAGACAATGTGTTAGAATTTCCAATGAAGTTTTTATTGTATCTTGGAATGTTCATTGCATTTTTAACATTGGAAACACTTTTTAGTATTTTTTATTTTTCATGTGAGTGATTATTCTAATTTTGTTTGGATCACATGTCCAAGTCTAGTTAAGCCATGCTGAAGTAAAGCCTGCTTCCATAGTCTGAATTGTACTTGCAGTGCTTCTCTAGTATATGCAATCCTTGAATTATCAAAGGAATTCAAATGAAAATCCTGCTTAGAAATCACTCATACATGAAGGAAAAGACAAAGTAAATAGAGTTATCGCCAAAAATGCAGTATGAAATCTGTAACTGTATCTAAACCCCAGAGATATGCTGAGATACTGAAAAGTCATTTATTCTGTTGGGCATTCCTAAACTTCCATATATAAGAAAAGCATAAAAAGAAGTATTTTCAAGATGAATTAATTACAAATTTCATTGAGGACAGGATGTAAACTTATCAAGGCATTATAGTCACTCACAGATTTCTTTATTCATCTATTTGCTTTGTTACTCAATCATTTACTTCCCATATCCTGTAGCCAGATTTGAGTTCATATTTTTCCTTGTAAACTAACTAGCTCCACTGTTTGTGAAATTTTTCTGAAGTCCTCAAGACTTTAAAAATAAGTGTTGCAACTTTTTAAAGGGATCATTAGGGACACCCAGTGGGAAAATACAAGTACATACTAGCCACTAAGGTACAAAACCTAGTCTCCTTCCTTACATCTTTCTCTTATAAACTTGTCTGTACTGCTCCATGCTAAGTACTTTAAGGCAAAGCTTCCATCCATTAAGTAATTACTCTAGTATTTAGTCAGAAATCTTATTTTATTTTTGCTTGATTGAATTTTTTATTCTGGCATTACTGACCAATTTTGATGCACACTAATTCACTCACCTATCTCCTAGGAAATGTCTGTGTAGTTTGTGGTTTTCCCAAAGCACCTTCTTATTGCATTCGCTCACATACAAACTAAGATCCTCTAGCTGAACCTTCCTTATTCTGACCTCCCAACTATAGAAATTATTCTAGCTACTCAAGGTGCACATGCCTTTGCCCCATGGAACATTCCATGGTTCTGACAATGGCATGTTACTTTCTCTCTGCATCCATGATAATACATATATCTGTATGTACTCATTTATGGAAACTATCTTAGATTGTATGTATTTGATCATCAGAATTAGAAGATAAATTTCCTGCGAACATGGATTACTCAGCTTTAAATACTTTTTGAAGTCTACCACCATAGCAAACAGTAGACATGCAATAAATACTGATGAAGTTGAATTGCAAGGCTTATTTGGCTCATCTTCATGGGAACTGTAATACAGGTCATACAATAGCACAAAATTTCAGTGACTGAATTTTATAACACTTCTTAAGGCCCATTTACTTTCACTAACAATTGGACAGGTGGCAGGATCATTAGAATAATGTTCAAGTTGTGTGTTCATCTGTACTTTTTAATGGTCATCAGTGCAATTTACTGTAGGTACCTGTGTTGAAATGCTGTTTGGTATTTTATGTGCAGTCAAAGAAATGTTCACTGAAAGTAGTGGAGAGAAGATAGTGATTTTAATTTTCTTTTTTTATTTTCCATAGAATAATTATAAGTACAGCTATTGGTAGGCCAATCTGGTATATAGAAATGTTATGTCCATGTTTTATGACTATTGAATTTGGAAAAGATTCAAATTCAGGCAACCTGCAAAATAGATTCAATTGTCATGTTTTATTAAACATAAATGAGCAAAAAGCAACCAAGGACAACCCCCTGTAGCTTTTGCAGATTTCGTAAGTCCTTCATACAGTAAGAATGAGGAGGAAAGGTGGTTGGATAGTACTTTTTCAATACTCCCATAATTAAATGAGTAAATAAGAGACATTAAGACTTTTTTTACTTGATTTTAAGGAAAATATTATTTCACCAATCTTAAGTAGTTACCCATGATAAATTTATAACGTGGTGAATCCCTGTTAGTTCCATTTATGAAGTGACTATGAGGAGCAATGTCCCCCTCCTCGCTTCAATTGATCTGCTGTAGATCCATAATATAAGCATTAAATCTATTTTTGTTAAGCCTCTGAAACCAGGTTTTAATTTGGTCCCACAGTATAGCTTAGTCTATCTCATTGATAGAAAAGACCAGATACTCCCTATATGTCGTCTTTTATTAAAATATAATGTGTTTCAGCATAACAGGAATTATACGCAGAATTCCATTTTGACTGAAATGAGTGTCAGAGTGTGGAGAGCAGATCTTGGAGTTAGGTGCCTTCACAAATAAATACTTTAAAAAGTGTGTTAACTGAGTTTATTTGTTGATTTCAGTTACTATGACTTAATTCCCCACCCTTCCCCCTTGTCAGTGCTAAGGATTGAACCCAGGGTGCTCTACCACTAAGCTATATCCACAGTGTGCACATGCTCTCTCTCTTGCTCCCTTTTAATACCAGGACTCACTAAATTCCAGGCTGGACTTGAACTTGCAATCCTACTGCCTCAATCTCTGTAGTAACTGTTATTGCAAGTATGAGCCACCACTGTGTGGGGTGTCTTTGTCTTCTGAAATAGGAGTAGAAGAAGGCTGACATCTAGAAGAAACTGCCTTATTTGGTTGGGTTTTCTGGTGTGAAACAGTTTTCAGTGTTGCCTGAATATTGTCTGTCATTTTTCGATAGGAATTTGCACTGTTTGAGGAGAGTTCATGGCAGTATATGGAATTTATTTTACCATGACAAAAAGCACCTTATTTATTTCATTAATCATGATTGTTTTGGACTTATTTACATCTTTCTCTACTATAACACGGAGCATCAAAAGATGTTGAAGGAAGTTGTTATGAATTGAATGTTTGTGTTCCCCCAGAATTCATATATTGAAGTCCTATTGTGTTGGTATTAAGAACTGAGGTCTTTAAGAAGTAATTACATTTAGCTGAGGTCATGAAGGTGGAGTTCTTTGATGGGCTTAAACTATCAAAAGATGAGGAAGATACAATAGAGCTTCCACTTTCTCCTTCCTGTGAGGATGCAGAGAGAACACATATATCTATGTTCCGGAGGAGGATCTGTACCAGGAACCAAATCAGCCAGCTTCCAGGTCATGGGCTTTCCAGACTCCTGAACTGACAAACAATTATCTACTGTTTAATCCATCAAGTCTATGGCATTTTGTTATAGTAGCTTGAGCTGACTAAGATAGGAATGAGAGAATGTTTTTGAATGATCAACAAAGAAAAAAAAGTATTTGGATCATATTCTTGTCTTAATGAGGCCCAAGTTATCCTGAGGAATGAATGACTTTTTCCTTTATTCTAAAAACAGAAAGAAAAAAGTAACACAAAATGTGCATTAAGATGAACCAGTGCTTCAGGGATATAACTGCACTTTTAATTTAATACTTAGAGGTTGGAACAATAATGAAAATACAACTTTAAAACTATGATAGAAAAAGAAAAGTTTGAATGTTTAGAAAACAAAGGCATTCTATATTACTGATCCTAATATAAAGAAAAAAATCATTGTTAAAATAACTCCTGGAGTTTGAACGTGGAAAGTGACTTTCTCCTAGAAAAGTAGCTAGAACCTTCAACATATCCAACAACCCAAACTCTTGAAAATGGTAGTTGTTAACCCTTATTTGAAGAAGAAAAGTAAAGAAATGGGACACACACATTTTCATTGAAATTTTAAATTCTTGTATAATAATTCATGGAATTAGTTTATTTACCTTTAATGTAAAAATGATTATTAGAAATCCATCAAAATAAATCAAAATGATTATAATAAAAATTCCAGTGAAACTGCTAAAATATAGTTTTACTGGAATTTAGACTGAAGTTCCTGTATTTTCTGTCCAACTCCACAAGGTGAAAATGTGGGATTTGAGCTCCTCCTTCATTCTGTCCTCCTCTTGCCTCCTTAACCTGTTCGAATCCTGAGTCCCACCTTCATTGCTCTGGGCTGTTCACAATTCACATGCAAAACCTAATGACAAGCAATATCATAAATCTTTCCAGATTTTGCTTGTATCAGTGTGTCAGCTAGATTTTTAACTTTAACCACACACAGAGCCAATGCCTTCTATCTCTGAATCGAAATAATGTCAGTATTTAGAGCCTTTCTTATTTACTGAATATTATTTGTGAGGGAAACCTCACAATGCTGAGAATTTTATTCTCAGGGTCAGAGTCCTCAGACCTAAAATCATTTTATGAAGGTTTTTAGAAATCAGTTGCTAAATCAACATCACAGGACTAGTTGATAATAGAACCTAGTCCTCCCAAATTCCAGGTTTATTTTTTTCAAGGAAAATGTTCTAGGTGGCTTCTTCTAGAGGCCAATCTTCTAAGAAGATCTTTAACGAGTAGTAGTCTAGGAAAGACTATGAGTTTTGCAGTAATAGAAATTACATAAAGCTGAAGAGTGTGAAAATTTTCTATTATATGAAGGCATGACTGAAAGTGGCATGAGGAGCAGTCACTTTGGAAAATAGTTTGACAGTTTCTCAAATGCTGAGGGCTGCTTAGAAGAGGGCTACCTATAAGAGAGCAATTTTATTCCCTGGTATACATTCAGGCAACGTAAAAGCATATGTCTGCACAAAACCTGTGCATGAATGTGTATGGCATCATTATTTATAACAGCCAAAAGTTATAAAACAATCCAAATGCCAACCAATTGATAAGTAGGAAAAAAGAAAGATAATATATCCATGGAATAGAATAGTGTTTGGCCATCAAAAAAAAAAAAAAAAAAAGACTACCCATATATACTATAATATGAATGAACTTTGAATGTATAATGATAATTGAAAGAAGTTTGTCATATTTGTATGTGTACAAATATGTGTATTATATATATATCCTGAAAAGATCTAAAAGCTATGACAATACAATAAGAAAGAGTACAACTTGAACCTCAATCTAGTTTTCTATATATTATTCAAACCAGATCTTCAGAAAATGGCTGATTCCAGGACAAGAAAGAAGAAAATACATGAAAAACCTGAACCATTTTATTGTGTCAAAAAGTAAAGAAGTACCTTAAAGGTAAAGAAGTAGCAAGAAGATAAAATATATCAATTTCATCATTTCTTTAGAGAGTTAAGACAAGTGGATTCTTAACAGTTTATCATTGCAACTTTAATTTTTAATAAAATAATCACTAAAATAATAAATTTATTTTATGCTGTTGATTAGAAGAAACACACAAAGCATATAAAATAAACCAAACAGTGAAAAGGTTTTAAAACAAATGTGAAATAAGACTGTGGGTCTTAACTATAATGTAAGACAGTTTTGTTTTTCATACTGGAAATCAAACCCAGGGGCATTTCTACCTCTGAGCTACACTCCTCACCCCTTTTCATTTTTGTTTTTAATTTGAAACAGGGTCTCACTAAGTAAGTGACTGAAGATCTCCATAAGTTGCTGAGGCTGACCTTGAACTTGGGATCCTTCTGTTTTCAGCATCCCAATACAGGGATTACAGGGCACACCAGGCAATATAAGCCGATTCTTACTTCAGGTCTTGAAAACATTAAGTAGTATACAGAATAGTAATTTGTAAAGTTGTAGTTTATGATTCACACTGAATATATATTCAAACATGTTCATGATATAATTAGTAAGATTGATTCAATGAGTTGAAATTCAACACTGAAAATAGCATATATACAATTTCATTTAAACATCCTTAAAATTTAATCATATATTTGGCTGAACAAAAATAAAAATATTTTAAAAACAATAAAGGTAAATTAATTTTAAAAGTTACAGAAAAGTAAGGATGATAATACCTAGTGGTACACTTACAAAAAAAATACAAAAATTTAAGAAACAAAAAGAGAATTTGCATTAAATTTTCAGAATATTCAGATAACAACAAAACTCTGTTGGTATTTATATGTACAGATGTAATATATAGAGGTATGTATAGGTTTACAGTTGGACATTTATACTTCTAGGTTCAATATTTATGAATATAACCAACATTGTATAAAAATATTTGAAAAAAATTACAACTATACTAAATGTATACAAACTATTTTTTATTATTCCCTAGAAAAATACAGTCTAATAACTCTTTACAGAATATTTACACTGTATTAGGAATTGTAAGTCATCTGGAAATTTTTAAAAATATATTGGAGAATGTGCATAATTTATACACAAGTATTGTGCCATTTTATATAATGGGTTTTCACATCTGTGGATTTTGGTATCTGTGGATCTATCCCTAGTAGATACCAAATGATAACTGTGAATTTAATTTTTACCTATATGTTAACTCTTTTTATTAAAAGGTGAAATATATGATGTTGAACATTTTTTCATATATTTATTGGTCATTTGTATTTCTTCCTTTGAGAAGTTTCTATTTGGTTCAATTTCACATTTTTGATTGGGCTATTTTTTTTTTTTAGTGTTAAGGTTTTTTTTTTAAGTTCTTTGTATATTCTAGGTATTAGTCCTCTATCAGAGGAGTAGCTGACAAAGATTTTCTTCCATTCTGCAGACTCTCTCTTCAGACTCGATTGTTTCCTTTACTGCACAGTTTTTAAATTTGATGCCATCCCATTTATTGAATCTCATTTTTATTTTTTGAGCTTTAGGAGTGTTGTTGAAGAAGTTTCTATCAGTGCCTATATGCTGGAAAGTTGGTTCTGTGCTTTTGTCTAGTAATTACAAAGTCTATGTTTTGATTTCTAGGGCTTTTATCTATCTTGATTTGACTCTTAAACGGGTGGAAATTTGGGATCTAATTCCATTCTTCTACATATGGATATCCAGTTTTCCCAGCACCATTTTTTGAAAAGGTTATCTTTTCTCTAGTGTTTTTGACACCACTTCTAAAAGCCAATTGGTCTATGGGTCAATAGGTCTATCATTGTATCTATATCATGTTGTTTTTATTACTGTAGCTCTGAAATTGATTTGAATTTAGGTATTGTGATTCCTCCCGCAAGGTTCTTATTGCTAAAAATTATTATCGCTATCCTGTGTTTTTTGTTTTTCCATATGATTTTTTTTTTTTTTTGGCGGTACTGGGGGTTGAACTCAGGGGCATTCTACCTCCGAGCTATACCCCCAGCCCTATTTTTTATTCTTTATTTTCAAACAGGGTCTCACTAAGTTACAGAGTGCCTCACTAGGTAGGTGAGGCTGGCTGCGAACCCGGATCCTCTGGTCTCAGCCTCCCAAATGCTGAGATTACAAGCATGCACCACTATGCCCAGCTTTCATATGAATTTTAGGACAGTTTTTTCTAGCTCTGTGAAGAATAATATTGTTATTTTAATTGGGATTGCATTAAATCTGTATATAGCTTACATCATTAGCAATAAGAAAAAAAGAAAATCAAAACTACACTGAGATTCCATTTAACTACAGTTAGAATGGCAATCATCAAGAATACAAACTAATACATGCTTGTGAGGATGAGGGGAACTAGGAAGTCATATTCACTGTTGGTGGGATTGCAAATTAGTACAGCCACTATGGAGATTAATTTGGAACTTCCTCAGAAGACAGAATGGAGCCACCATATGACCCAGCTATAGTACTCCTTGGAATCTCTCCAAAGGAATTGAAGTAAGAATATTATATTGATACATGTTTATAGATGATTAATTCACATAACCAAACTATGGACTCAGCCTATATATCCATCAGCAGATGAATACATTATGAAACTGGTATATATAAACAATTGAATTTTAGTCAGTTGTAAAGAAGAACAAAATTATGTCATTTGTAGGAAAATGAATGGAACTAGTGAATATTATGCTAAGTGAGATTAGCTAGTCTTAGAAATTGAAGGGTCACATATTTTCTCTCATATGCAGAAGCTAGAGAGAAATTGGTAAACAAAAGAAACCAATTAAATGAGGAGCTATACCAGTAAAATAGTGGAAGGGAACTTGAGAAGAGAGGTAGGGAGGAGAATGTAGAGACTTGATGAAGGAAAGAGTTCAAGCAATCCCATGTACATTTGTGAAACTACCAATATCAATTTCAATATTATGAGTAGGAAGAAAGAGGGAGCAGGACTCGACTGGAGGAAAATGTACCAGATGCTATGTGAAGGTATGTTTCTGTCACACTAAACCCAATATGCTGTATGGTAACAGTGCATCAATAAAAGCTTATTAAAAATGAAAATAAAGATAGCGTAAAATTGTTATTAAACATAAAATCTATCTGAATAGCTTTTTTACTTTATTTTTACACTTTTATTGTTGCATTGTAATTGTACTTTATAGTGAGATTTACAGTGACACAAACATACACATATACCTCACTTGGTGCATTTCCCTCTGCAGGTCCTCCTGTTCCTCCCCCACCACGCATGCCACTAAGATTGATCGTGTTACCTGTATATATGAACATAGCATTACTTGAACTGTTTTCTTCCTCAGTCCTCCTTTTTTCCCTTCCCATCTCCCTCTCCCAAATCTCTTCCACTATTCTACTGTTATCTCTCAACCAATAATTTAAATAAATGTTATAATTTATAATGTTACAATGTGTCTATTTCACATAATTTTTAACTCTGAAAATAAGAACAGCCTCATTCTGTGCTTTCATACCAGTAACTTTCATTATCTTCTCAAGTTCCAAAACTTATTTGAATAGTTTTGCCAGCAGATAGCTTTAATAAAAAATATCTTGCCACTTTAGAAAGAATGCTAATGTCTTCCACAAGATGTAAGCAATTGTCTTTGCTTATTTAATTGGAAAGAAGCTTTCTAAGAATGAGATAAATGCAATTATTGCTGTAAATAAACACGTTTTCTGTTGTCTGTGCTCAGTTCTTGAGCTGATTGCATTAGTGGCTTGATTAATTAAGTATATCTTTTATTTTTGCAGTTATTTCTCTGATACTGTGATATTATACACTTTTAGATTTTTCTGCCTAATAATTCTCTTATGGGAGGTTTTAAGTGGAAGGAAAAAACTTTTTTTTTTATTATTCTAAGTAATGAACTGAGGACCCTTAGCTCAATAAGCAAGCGGATTTTATTACAGACTTATTTACAGAGCTAGTCATTTTCCTTTCCACCCACATTGTTCTCTATCTAATTACTTATCCATTAACTTTTATAATTCATTTTCTTTTATTACGAGAAAAATACACTTAAAATAACATTATTTGGAGGTGGGAGGGGGTGCTAACCTCAATTGATACAACTGTCTATTCAAAGGAGAAATTCCCTGCACAGTATCCAGACAATGTACTATTGAGTTTCTGATTAATTACTTCAGTGATCCAGTGAATTGAATAGGTCAAAAAAGCCAATCTGATTTAAAAACCAAAGTAGTCACAATTAATCCTACATTTATATGAAATATTCTTTTTATAACTTTCACCCATTGGTTTTGTTCAGAATACACTATTGTACATTCAAAGATTGCAGTGATATTTTAAAGACATCAGACACCTCCTAAGGCTCTTTTATCCAGCTATTGTAGGTTCTTCAAATGTCCCCCACCATCCTGCTCTCCCTCAGTCAACTCCATCTTTTGTCTCAGCAAAGAATAGGGAAACAAAACCATAAGCTGTCATATTAGCAGCAACACAAGCCTTTTCACAAAAAGGCATTATGACGGTGAGCTGCATTGTTTCATAAGGCAGGGATTCTTCCACATAGCAATTCTTTTTAGTGGAACTTATATCATGAACCTTGGTTTATTGACAGTGATTTTAGAAGATAAAGTATCTTTGATTTGGTCCAGAAACTCTCAATATCACAGGCTTTTTGGTCTCTTTGATGGACAAACCATATTTTTTCTCTATTGATTTTCTTTTGTTACTGCAAAAACAACTTTTAAACTTCTCCAAGCCTTTATGAGTGATAGCAAATGATAAATACTTTATCTTTATGGCTTTTCTACTTATATCATTAGCCTGAAAAATGGTTCTCACATCTGGGTGAATATTTTTAGTGTATTAGCTGGAGCATCTGCTTCATATGATTGGACTTTTGAGATGTGATTTCTGCTTATTTCACTCTTCTGGTTTTAAGTTGCAACCACATCTTCCTAATCTTGTCTCTGTTTTTCTCAACTTCTCATGCCCTGGGATGTATATTTCCTAGTATTTGCCCTGAATACAGTTCATATGAACTAACTATACATGTCACACAAAGTATCCCATAAACTCATACTTTTTTCTCTAAAATACATTTTATCAAGTACATTCTACATCTAAAGAACTGCAGAATCCCAGAGATCTTGGAACAATTCAATATCTTCACTCTCAGCTCGAGTTTCCCAGTGCCCCTATGACAATGCTAGGTGTCTGTTAGAGATGACTCCAGAGCAAACAATACCCCTTCATAACATTTGTTTTGTTTTATGGTAATTGATAGTTTGCTTCTCCGTTTCTTTAAAAAGGATGAAAAATTACTTGAGGACAGGGTCCCAGTGTATTCCCCAGTATAACCTCTATATCTAGCAGACAAACAGAAGGCATTCAATGTACAGTTACTGAATGGATCCAGTAGTTGATTAATTAACATTTTCTGCTTCTATTGTCCTCATTCCAGGTTGATATTGCTCTAATGACACTTTTGTTTTTTATAGCCAGTATTTTACAGAGCTGAGGTATAATAAGTGAGTGAGATGGATGCTCTTTTCTGACAAAATAGTAGAATGGATGATTGAGTGGACAGGTTCTCAGAATTTGGAGAATAAATTAGTTGACTGGGTCACTAATTTGATTCACATTAATGCTCCTTTGGTGTATGTAAAAATGTAAATGTGGAACATGTAATTACTGCTATTTTTAATGGAGTCCTATGAAAGATCTATATGGTCATATACTTATGTAAAATATATAATAAACTAAATATAGTCCGTGAATGAATGAAAAGTTTGACTTTTTAATAAAATATAATATTCAAATTTATTCCAAAGCTAGGCCTTAATGGGTAGAGCCATTAAGTTTAGTAGTCAGCTGGAGATGGTATTATGTCAAAAGATAACAGAATTGCCAATTTGTCATGATTTACTGTTCCCTAAGCCAACTGAGGAAAGTCCTCCCAGGGTTATAAGGCAACTAATTGATTTATTTTCCTCTCATCACTTCAAAAGCTAGAATATTTTTTCTCACCTATATGTTCAAGGATAACACTGAGTCTCAAAAAATAAATAAAGCCTCAATATGCTGCATAAGTTGGTTGTTACAGTATAAACACTATTTTTAAAAAGCTAAGTCAATGGGTAGCAAGTATCCTGATGATTAGATGCATGTATCATTTTAGATTTTTTTAAACTTATAGGTACTTTCATTTTTATTTTTATTTCAATGTTATTATGACATCTTGTTAGGAAATATTGATTTCTCTAGAATTTTGTCTCAAATACTGACATGAGCAAAAACACTTTGGATACTGTGTGGCAGGGAGAGTTCTAAGTCCCATAATAGATCCCATGCCTCTCTCCCAGTGTGCACACCCTGCATAATATCTTAACCTGTGAATGTAATGTTTTCTTTTTCCCATATCAGTTTATGGTATATGAAATAGTTGACTTTAAGAAAGGAAGACATCTAGATGGGCTTACACTAATCACAAAAGCCTCTTAAAAGTAGAATTTTCGCTGTTTTGTAGCAGAAAAAGACAGAAGTTTGAAGATGAGCAGGATTAGATGTACTTTGCTAACTGATGAAGATGGAAAGATCACCAGAATAAAAGATCTGAGAATGGACTTGCAACAACTGAGAGTAACACTTGACTGATGGCCAGCAGGACAGTGGGAACATTGAGCCATATTATAGGGGGCCAGATTTTGCCAAGAGCCTAAATGAGATTGAAAGTGGAAATTTTGCCTCCAGAGGCTCTAGGAAAGATTTCACCCTTGCAGACTCTGTAAAGAACCTAGTCAGGCCATGTCAGACTTCCGACCTACAGAACTGTGTGATAATAAATTTGTGTTGTTGTAAGTAACTAGGTTTTGGGTAATCTACTATGCAAATAATAACTGTGTTAATAAATATTTGATGCCTTAAAATATAATTAATGCATCATGTATATTATTTGTTTTGGTCAATGAAAAAACTTATAATTTTTGTTGATGCAATATATGCTTTATATATTATTTGCCATTTTTGCTCTTTGCTTTACTGCACAATTC
Source organism: Graphiurus murinus (assembly GCA_004027655.1). NCBI lineage: Eukaryota > Metazoa > Chordata > Mammalia > Rodentia > Gliridae > Graphiurus > Graphiurus murinus. Next base: position 17,541 of record PVLC010028076.1, read on the forward strand.
ATTAGCATTAAATATGATAATTTTGTTATGCAACTGTCAACATCTTTTACCTCCACACATTATTCAACTTTGGAGACTTTGGAAAGATATCACTGTGACCACTAAATTCCCTGTTACTGCTCTTCCAATACCCTATCAACTATATTTTAATTTCTGTCTTTAAAAATTGACTACTCTGCATACCTCATATAAATTAAATAATATAATTCGTGCTCTTGTTTGTTTAGCTTATTTCACTTAGTAAAAATGTCATCCAGGTTCATCTATATTGTAGTAGTCATCAAAATCTCCGTCTTTTGTAAGGCTGAATAATAGTCCATTACATATATATATATGCATTATATATATATATATATACTACATTCTGTTTATCTCATTTGTTTTTTGGCTATTTTGAATATTGTTGCTATTAACATGAGGATACAAATACCTATTCAAGTTTCCATTTTAATGATTTTTGGCATATACCACAAACCTGAATCGCTGAAACTTATGGTAATTTTATGTTCAATTTTTGTTTACTTATTTTATTACTTCTTTAAATATACTTTTTGGCGCATTGTAATAGTACATCATACTGAGGTTTAACATGATAGAAACATAAATGCATGCAATATCCAATTTATTTTTCTGCCCATACTATCCTGCTCCCTCCCCTACCCCACTCATAATATTGAAATTAGTATTGATAGCTTTATGAGTATATATAGGATTATCAGGTCTCATACTTCCCCACCCCACATTCCTCCTAAAACACCCTTCCACTATTCTATTGATATCACTACTCATTAATCTGAAGTTTCTCTTTTTTTTTTTTCTAGTTTCTTTCTAAATTCCACATGAGAGAGTAAACACAACTAATATTTCTGTAACTGACTAATCTTACTTAGCATAATATCCTTTAGTTCCATCCATTTTCCTAAAAAATGATATAATTTTAGTCTTCTTTATGGCTGAGTAAAATTCCATTCTGTGTCTATACCACAGTTTCATAACTCATTCATCTGTTGATGGACACCCAGGCAGGTTCCATAATCTTGGTATTATGAATTGTGCTGATATAAAAATGGATACATATGTATCACTATAATAGTCTGACTTCAAAGCCGGGCGTGGTGGCGCACACTTGTAATCCCAGCATTCGGGAGGCTGAGACCAGAGGATCCGGGTTCGCGGCCAGCCTCAGCTACCTAGTGAGGCACTCCACAACTTAGTGAGACTCGGTTTCAAAATAAAGAATAAAAAATAGGGCTGGGGGTATAGCTCAGAGGTAGAATGCCCCTGAGTTCAATCGTCAGTGCCACAAAAAAAAAAAAAAAAAAAAAAATTCTGACTTCAGTTACTTTGGAAAGATATCCAGGAGTGGTATAGCTGTGTCATATAGTGTTCCCATTCCCAGACTTTAGAGGAAACTCCACAGTGATCTTCATAGTGACTGCACTAATTTGCAATCTCATCAATAGTGTATAAGCTTTCCTACTCCCGCGCATCCTCACCAGCATGTATTAATTTTTGTATTTGTGATGATTTCTATTTTAACTGAAGTTAGATGGAATTTCAGTGTAGTTTTGTTTTTCATTTTCCTGATTGCTAATGATGTTGAACATTTTAATATATATTTATTTTTGGCCATTTTTGGTGTTTCTTCTTTTGAGACATAGCTATTTAATTCAATTGCCTATTTTATGATTGGGTTAGTTTTTTTTTAATGTCAAGTGTTTTTAAGTTCTCTATGTATTTTAAATATTAGTCCTTTATCAGAAGAATATCTTGTAAAGATTTTTTTCCTGTACTCTCTCTTTGCAGACTTTTGATTATTTTCTTTCTGTACAGAAGCACTTTAATTTGATGCCATCCCATTTATTCTCATTTTAATTTCCTGAGCTTTGGAGGTTTTACTGAGGAAGTGTCTACCAGTGCCTTTATGTTAGAGAATAGATCCTATGCCCTCTTCTACTAATTGCAAAGTTATTGATCTGATTTCCAGGTTTTTGATCCATCTTGAGTTGACTCTTGTGTGGGGTCAGAGGTTTATATAGGGAAGTGGGTGATACACATTCAAGGGAGAATGTAGGTCATCTTGTTATGGGGTACGCCGATCCCCCAAATCGCAGGTCCTTGGTATCCGTGGTAAAAAGAATTTTAACACATACCAGTCAGAAACATCTGGCAGGATTTATTTTAAGAACTTAAGGGGAAACTGGGAGAAAGGGGGAGGGAAGGCATGGAGCGGGAAGCGGGAAGGGGGTAAGGCATGGAGGAGAAGGCACGCCGCACTCCTCGGTGAGTCGAGGGAAGAAGAAGAGAAGAGGAAGTTGGCGTCTTGCGACTCGACTTTTAAGAGTTTCGCTCCTCCTCTTCCTCAGATTCAGGTGGACAAATAGGTGGTCAGATAGGGCCCGGAAGTTGCAGGTGGTGGGCAGGACTTCCGGAGATTAGGGCGTGGAACTCAGGTGAGGCAGGGCTTCCGGAGAAGAAAAAAAAAAACTTCCCAGGGGTGGAGTTAGCTTAACTCTCCAGATTTTAAAAAACTATATTTTAAAAACTATCCTGGATAAAAACTATATTTTCCTGGATCCTCCCAATACCATCCTTCTACCTAACTTTCCACTTCCTAGGCTACCTCATCATTTCCCCCCCTGAGACTTTGGGTCCCTTAATCTTAAGGGGTTGCCAAAGGATGAAGGTCCGACTTCTGAAACTTCTTCAGAGCTGACAACGGGGCATTGACCCTGCCTATTTAGGGACCAAAAGTCTCTCCCTAACTGATCTAAAGGAGGTAAGGGTAGGTCAGGCCTTTCCGTTGGCTACTGAACTATCATCCTCTGATGTTCTGGAATAGAAGGCATAGTCTTAAGTAACAGCAAGCCAAACAGCAGAAAAGTATGCTGATGTAAAGTATACCAGCCATGAGAAGGAAAAATCCATTCCCTTCCGATATTAACCAGTTACTCTCTGGGAAGGAAAACATCCACCAAGATAATGTGGATGGATTGGAAGTGAGTGTTGACCCCCAAATCCAGCAGTAACTTTTTATAGCATCTGTGACATATTGCTGTAACCAATCCAGGAAAAGGTTTGTTTTTTGCCTGGGAGAACCATGTAAAAATTAGGAGACAGCTAAGTCTAGTCAGGATAGGCATAATGAGGTTATAAGGCAAATCACAAGAAATGTAACTTATCCTGATCCGGTCTTCTTGAATAGTACTCTTAAATCTTCCAGAGGCTCACAGGAGTAGCGTTCGCCAGTTTCTTTGGCACCTGGAGGCTTACTGCCGGTTTTAGAGCCTTGGTCCTGCGAAGCCTCAAGAGGGACAGGTTTAATTCTAGACATATGAATCCAGGAATTGTGTCCCTGTAGCTTAACAGCTGTGGGAGTGTTAAGAACCTGAAAGGGACCCTTCCATTTTGGGAGAAGCTGATCTGAGGGTGAGTCCTTTTTCCAGGTTTTTAGTAAGACGTAGTCACCTGGTTGTACTTTTGCCAGGTATGTTGAATTATCAGGAGTTGAAAGAATCTTATTTCCATATTCCAATAAAGCATTTTGTACTTGCCCTAAATTAATCACATATTTAATCATCTCTTGTGTCTTAGGATCAGTAACAGGATCTGAGGTTAGAAAAGGTCTTCCATAGAGCATTTCATAAGGGCTCAGTTGGAGAGAGGTTTTAGGAGCAATTCTAATTTGTAATAGAGCAATGGGCAGTAGGCATAACCAGGGCTCTGAGGTCTCCTGACATAGCTTTAAGTTAGCCCTTTCTACTTTTCCTGATGACTGAGGATGCCAGGAACTG
>PVLC010028077.1:0-21303 GCA_004027655.1 Graphiurus murinus
TTCCAGTGTATATTTTTGGCTCCTTTGTCAAAGATCAGTTGACTGTAAGTCTGTGGGTCTGTTTCTGAGTCTTCTATTCTGCTCCATTGGTCTATGTATCTATTTTTGTGCCAATACCATGCTGTTTTTATTACTGTGGCTTTGTAGTAGAGATTAAAGTCAGGTATTGTGATGCCTCCTGCATGATTTTTATTCCTAAGAACTACTTTGGCTATCCTGGGCTTTTTGTTTTTCCAGGTGAATTTAAGGACTGATTTTTCTATGTCTGTGAGGAGAGTCCTTGGGAATTTCATGGATATTGCATTGAATTTGTAGATCAGTTTTGGGAGGATGGCCATTTTGATGATATTTAATCTGCCTATCCAAGAGCATGGGAGGTCCTTCCATCTTCTAAGGTCTTCATCAATTTCTTTCCTCAGATTTCTATAATTTTCCTTATAGAGGTCTTTAATCTCCTTGGTTAGGTTTATCCCTAATTATTTTATTTTTTGGGGTGCTTTTGTGAGTGGAATTGCTTTCTGGATTTCTTTTTCGATTGATTTGTGGTTGGCATATAAAAAGGCTTCTGATTTTTTAAGATTGATTTTGTATCTGGACACCTTACTGAATTTGTTGTTCAGTTCTATAAGTTTTTTGGTTGAGTTTGTTGGGTCTTCTAAATATAGTATCATGTCATCTGCAAAAAGGGATAGTTTTAGTTCTTCTTTCCCTATTTTTACCCCTTTGATTTTCTTCTCTTGCCTTATTGCTCTGGCTAAAGTCTTGAGTACTATATTAAACAGAAGAGGTGATAATGCACATCCTTGTCTTGTTCCTGTCTTTAGTGGGAACTCTTGCAGTTTTTCTTCATTTAATATGATGCTGGCTGTAGGCCTATTGTATATTGCCTCTATGATTTTGAGGTATGTTCCTTCTATTCCGATTCTCTGTAGTGCTTTTAGCATGAATGGGTGTTGGATCTTGTCAAAGGCTTTTTCAGCATCAATTGAGATGATCCTGTGATTTTTGTCTTTGAGTCTGTTTATGTGGTGAATTACGTATATTGTTTTTCGAATGTTGAACCAGCCTTGCATCCCTGGGATGAACCCGACTTGGTCATGGTGTATAATTTTCTTGATGTGGTTTTGAATGTGCATTGCTAGTATCTTGTTTAGCAGTTTTGCATCTAAATTCATCAATGATATAGGCCTATGGTTTTCTTTTCTTGAGCTGTCTTTATTTGGTTTTGGTATTAGTGTGATGTTGGCTTCATAGAATGTGTTTGGAAGGGTCCCGTTTCTTTCTATTTCATGGAATAGCTTGAGGAGTATTAGGATTACCTCTTCTATAAGTGTTTTATAAAATTCACTTGGAAAACCATCTGGTCCTGGGCTTTTGTTTGATGGTAAACTCTTTATTGCTGTTTCTATTTCTTTGATTGTTATCGGTCGGTTTAAGTTTTCGATATCTTGACTCAATTTAGGGAGGTTGTATGTGTCTAGGAAGTTGTCAATTTCTTCTAGATCTTCCATTTTGTTGGAGTACAGTTTTTCAAAATAGTTTCTGACTATCTTTTGTATTTCCATACTGTTGTTGGTGATATCCCCTTTTTCATCTCTTATTTTGGTAATTTGGGTTGCTTCTCTCTTTCTTTTGGTCAGATTGGCCAATGGTTTATCTATCTTGTTTATTTTTTCAAGGAACCAGCTTTTGGATTTGTTGATCTTCTGTATTGTTTTTTTATTCTCTAATTCATTAATTTCCGCTCTGATTTTCGTGATTTCCTGCCTTCTTCCAGCTTTGGGGCTGGACTGTTCTTGTTTTTCGAGGGCTTTGAGCTGTGTCATTAGGGGAGGGGGGGCATGTAAAGGGACAGGAAGGGAATTCAACAAACTGAGCAAGAGATAACAAAGCAAGTAATCATCCAAACAAACATATATAAATCAAGGCAATACAGAAGAAAAACAGGGTATCAAGCTGGAACTTATCACCAAAAAAGAAGAGAAAAACAAACAAACAAACAAACAAAAAACAACAACAACAAAAACCCAAAGTCTACAAATAGCAACCAGGCAGTAGAGCAATCACTCTGCTAGTTCATAGGCACCGAGTTGAAGTTTTTTTTTTATTTGCTTGTCAGTTCTGTCAGAGGACTTCTCCCGCTGCTCTCCACTGGGCCTGGCTGCGTCTGTCTCTCTCTGCTTTTTGCTTTTGCAGTCTAAATGCCAGGCCTTTCCAGATGCCCTATATGCTCTGGGATCCTGTGCCCTTCTGACCCAGTCTAGGGTCTAGAAGGGCAGGTGTCTGAGTCTATCCTTTGTATTGTAAATCCAGCACCCCAGGTTGTAGTCCACTTATGGTTCTCTGCTGTTCGGCCTGTTTTACCTCCTGGACAGCTGGGGGCGCAATCGGACAATGATGGTTTGGATAGCTGAGAGGAAGATGGTTGGGAGGAGCTGGCAGCAAAGGTGGTAGCAGCCGGGTGTGGGCTCCCCTGAACCTCCTGATCTCCACCCAGGTGCTCCAAGTTCTCGCCCAGGTTTCAAACACTCCTTCTCTTCCTTCAGTCAAGAAGCTGGGTTCTTGGCTGACCTGCTTCAGGCTCACTTTTCCATCTCTGGAGCGGAGTGTGGAGGCAGACCTGCCTGCTCGGCCTTCTCTGGTCGCTGGGGGGCACAGGTTAGTGTTAGTCTGGCTAGATGGCAGGAAGCTGGTTGGGAAGGGCTAGCAGGGAAGATGGCGGCTGCTGGTACTGGGCCGCTGGTACTTACAACTGTGTGCCATCATGTCCTGCTATTTGTATATATATTCTTAAATTATCAAAATAAATCTTAGCTTTTATGGAATAGATATAAGAATGACTTATTAGATTATAAAGTAATATCTCCAAAAACTCTATAACAAATAAATAATACGCAAAACTAAGTAATAAAACAAATTACAAATATGTTATACAACACAATAAAATACTAATTATAAAGAGGGAAAACTGTAAAAATATAAAATAGAAACAAGAGTTATTTTAAATAAAGCTTATTGATTTAAGTCTAAATCAAATTCCATTAAAATAACAAAATATGTTTAAGAAAATACAGTTTAAGGCAGGTATACAATCTATTGAGAGTTTTAACATTTATTTAAAAGTTAAAAGTAAAGACATTCTGTTCTCGCTAAAATGTCACACATTTCTAGGTGTCTAGTATTTACAATGTATCACACAAGAAGTACCAATAAATATTTTGAAAATTTGAAGATTATTTTAACGGTCATGCAAGTTAATAAGATTACCCTAGCATGTTATTGTATGCCTGTAATCTCAGTATTTGGGAGACTGAAATAGGAGAATGGTAGGTTCGAGGCCAGTTTTAGCAGCTTAGTAAGGGCCTCTGCAATTTAGTGAGATCATGTTGCAAACTAAAAAAAAAATAAGGCTGGTATGTAATTCAGAGGTAGTACTCCCCCTGTGATCTAAATCCAATAAATAAATAAATAAATAAATAAATAAATAAATAAATAAATAAATAAATAAAATGAATGAATTGAGTCTATAGTAGAGTTCAAAAAATACTAAAATATAGCCGGGCGTGGTGGCGCACGCTTGTAATCCCAGCATTAGGGAGGCTGAGACCAGAGGATCTGGGTTCGCGGGCAGCCTCAGCTACCTAGTGAGGCACTCTGCAACTTTGTGAGACTCGGTTTCAAAATAAAGAATAAAAAATAGGGCTGGGGGTGTAGCTCGGAGGTAGAATGCCCCTGAGTTCAATCCCCAGTACCGCAAAAAAAAAAAAAAAAAAAAAAAAAAAAAAACTAAAATATGGCCATTCATTAAATGGATTGGGAATACCTACCTGGCTAAAGGTTGTAAGTGCTGGGTCTTGCTGTGCTCAACAATGACTTCCAAAACATGAACACTAAATAATAGACCCTTCCCACAATAAGGATTGTGTTTTAAGTAATACCCTTAGAATAGATGGACTTTTGACTTGATAACCATAGTGTAAATATTGTATAATAATATTTTCAGTAAGCATTATTTAATTTTTGAGAATTTGAGTAGTTTACCTAAGACAAGCAACATGTTCAGCATGGGTCAGTTTTGGCTCTTCTGCCGGGTCTCTTCACTACAAGTTCTGAGCTGAAGGAGCAGCCAGAAGCAGGTCAACTGTTAGTCTTTACAGCAGAAGGAAAGAAAAAAATATACTAAAAATTATTCAGCCACAAATAAGATTTAAATACTTCAATAGGCAGAAAATGGAAGGAACTGGAGGCCAACATTTTAGCACATGACATCAGTCACAAAAACAAACAAGCAAACAAAAACAAGTACCATGTTCTCTCTCACGTGTGGAAACTTTTAAAAAAATCAATCTGAAAGTAAAATAGTGATTACCAACAAATAGTAAAATAGTGATTACCAAGTTGGAGTTGGGCCTAATTTTATGTGAGTCTAATTTTACAGAATAAGGAGGTAAAATATTTACATATGAATAATTAGAAAAGCAGTCTACCACAGATATTAACAGTCATTTCTATGAAATTAATACGAAAACATACATGATGAATGAATACACTTAATTTTTTGAATTTTTATGTTCATTGCAAGTAGTAATTTTACTTTGTATATATATACATACACATATGCATATATATATATATATATATATATATATATGTATATATATACTCTTTCTGACATGTGAGGCCTTATTCCCTGAGATGAACACAGTAATGTAAATAAATTCTTCAAGGTGCTACTCGCTCAGGTATTCTCAGGCATTTCAGGATATCTTTAGGGAGTGGTAGAAGGGCAGAACTGACTAGCAGGGTGATTCCACAGGCCTCTTTGACTTTATAGAAATTGATAACAAATCCACACAGGAGACTCTACAGCACTTCTTTGGACAAATCCAGTTCACAGTGAGAATCTGATAGGATTCAAATCATAAGAAATATACTCTCATAGGTATATTTCCTGACAACCTACAACTGATTATCTAAGCTTTGCCTTCTTTTATGTCTTTTTTACCAAGGCACAATGAAAACCTAATTCACAATAAAAATGGACCCAAAATGTAGCAGGTCACAATTCTGAATTTTATGAATTCAAATCCACATTTTACTGACAAGAAAACTATGAGAGGTGACCAAATGTAATTTCATCCTTACCAAAGAAATTGTGCTTTCTAAGCAGAATACTTCTGTATTTTAGAATACTTTTTTCAACCCAAGTTGCCTGAAGCTCAGCTGCATTTTCATATATTCTGAAATGGGCTTTTTGATCTTATTTTATTCTCTGTATTCCTTTTCAATAGGGTCTCATTTTCTTTAGGTTTCTCCAAGTAAAATTTCTGTTGCTTATTTCTGACAAGCACAAAATGTCCAAGAAGTGGAAGCCAGAATAAATTTTCCTAGTATGGTTTAAAATGCTTCCTGAGTTCTTTTCTCTATTTTGAAGGAGACTTTGTGAATAGTATGATTGAATGACTATGTTTTTAATGACTTTTACAATAATTTATGAGGTTTATAAACATATTCCTTCAATTTCTTTTATTTTTTCTTATTCAAAGCCAGAATTTTTCACTTCAATATTTTTTATCATTTATTTTTCTGAATGATACATCTTTTCCCCCCATAGTTTTCATGGTATTCTGGGGGAAATATACATCTTGAACAGATAATTCACTTATCATAACTAGGATGCTGATTCTTGTTCATAATAATAAAATATATTCTGGTACCTAGGTTTATATCATAAATAAATTATAGAATAGAGTATTTTACAAAGAATGACAGACATGAACAAGGAACATTTAGAACAAATCCAAATGTAAGCTTTGGATATCTCAATGAGAAACTCCACAGAACTCTGTCATTAATCTTCAAACTAGACAGATGATTTGATAAATTCAACACAACTTAAATTTTGATCCTGAGTCACATGATTTTACACATATTTAATGAATCAAATACTTGAATATCTAGAAACAAAGCACAGTACAAAATTATATAAAACCAGAGTGAATATTAATTCATTTGAAAGGAAAATTATAACTAATAATCTGGGTCAGCTCTGGTGCTCTTTGGCCAGTAAATTATCTTTTGTGGGTCAGGGTACATGGGGATACAAATTATAATTAATACAGTGATGAGAATATGACACAAATGGAGTGGTTTGTAAGATTTAGTTTTCTGATGGAAGTACACAAATAGAATTATGTATTCAGCCACACAATAAGCTGATACTAACTATAATATAAAGAATAACTTTTATTCAAGAGTGTTCATATATAGACAAAATCTTTATAGATACTCACTCAAAGGTTAAATTACTCAAATGTGATTACACAGGTCATTAATTGAATTAATAGAGAAACTAGGATTAGAGACCACCTGTAATTTTTTAAGTAAAATGAATGTTTGGTAAGTATAGAGGTAAACTTTTTGCTTGAAAGACTCTTGAATCTAAAACATGACATTATTTTATAATAAAACTTTAATTCATGTAAATTCCATCCATCATTTAGATTAGCTAAAATTTTTACAGCATGTTTAGTTAATTTTTATATCAAAATTGACATGTGACTTGATGTAGCTTTGATTTTTTTGAGAATGAATTTTTCCCTCAAGATAAACCAAAAGTAGAAATGTGTAAGTATAACTATAAAAATATAGTTATTAATTCCTAGTACTCATTCAAATAGGAAACATATTTTTCCCTTGTGGGCAAAAATTGTGAAGCATCATTTACTTTGGGGGTTTAAATATAAAAATTCAGTATATAAACATATTAAAATCTCATGAGTGGAGGTAATTAGAAAACACCTTAGATGAATTTTTGAATGTCAGATGAAAGAAATTCTAAAATCTCTTACATGAAACTTTCTTAAAGATGATATAAAATATCTTTTGTTTCTTCTTCTTTACACATGTTGACATTCTTAATTTTATCTTAAATTTTCTCTTTCTCTTAAGTCATTGGAAATACTCATCGCTTTGGCAATAATCAAAACACAGTCTTTATAGAATTCTTGTGCATAAATTACCCATATTATGAATGGTGTGTCTTCCTGAAATATGAACCACCTTAGAGAACTGTTTAGTAACTGAGAATAGTATACCTTAAATGATCTGTCTTTTACATTGATATATTTTGTTTTTCAAATCTTTTTACTCCTTCTATGCTGTGTTCATCTATGTGTCACTTACCCTCCAACATAGATAGAAAGATTATGAGGATCATGGAGTTTTCAGATGTGTTCATTCTACTATACTCAGGGCCTGTCATTAAGAAGGTGACAGTAATTATTTGTTGAATAAAAGTGTCATGAAAGCTGGACATGATGGTGCACACCAATAATCCCAGCACTTCAGAAGCTGAGACAAAAAAGATCACAGATTCAAGGCCAGCCTCAGAAAATTAGTGAAACCTTGTTTCAAAACAAAAGTTTAAAAAAAGGGGGGCTGAAGGTGTAGTTCAGAGTTCGAATGCCCCTAGGTTCAATCCTCAGTACCAAAAAAAAAAAATTAAAAAGTATCATGAAAGAAGAGATGCTTCTGGAAAACAAATCCCAGTGGTTCTCAGAGTGAGGGGGCAGGGGTTCAACTCAGTACCAGAGGGATCCTTGAAATACATAATGGAAAAGAATTTTATCCCATGTCAATAGTGACATGCAGATTGAATGAGGAAATGAGAAGTACACATTTAGGGAGAATGTAGGCCATCTCAAGAGTGAGAGGTACTATCTTTTGCATTTCCAGGATCCTTGAAGCTTCTTGCAAATGAGGCTTGGTGAGGGGTGGGTTTGCGAAAGTATGGAATGGTAAAATCAGTCTGATAGTCTCATGAAAGTTTATGGTGATCTGGTCATTCTCAGGATCATTAGGCTGATATTGTCTTTATTACCTGGTCAATAAATAAGGCTGGCAAGTACCCTAAGTTTTAAGTCTCTTAAAATGTTATGTATCCCCTTTTTAATTGGTTCATTAGTGGTCTAATTAACAATGTACAAGTACATTTGTAGATTTTCCAGAAATTTGAGGGTGACAGGCTTGGGAGTTTTGCTTATCAAATGAGAGCTGTCCAAAATCATGGATAACTTAAAATTTAGTTTCCTTACCCTTCCTTTATGTCTCTTTTCTACCTATTTTTTTATTTCTTCTCTCCTACCCCAAACACAAAGTTATACAACTCAAAAACATTGTCTCAGAGAGGATTGAATTAAAATTATTAAATTTACATTAGAATTTAAGTTATTATTATTAGAATTTAAATTATTTTCATAAAAAATACATGTACTGATTTTAGCAAGGGATATATTATACCATGACTATGAAACAGTCAATATTAATAAATGACATGTAGATATTATATCTCAATTTGTACTACAAATGCTCATTTGTTATTTAATAGTTTATTTAATTTTCTAGTATAAATTTATCATATTTCCACCTAAGAAAGCAAGTCCAAATGCAATTGAATGTAAATTACTAAAATTTACCATTTCGAAAATACACTGGAATTTCATCTCCAGATATAAAGCTATTCATCAAAACTATAAACAATAATAAATGGTAGTGAGTATATGTGTGAAAGGGAAGGAACAGATATATTATTGGTGGTACTGCATATTAGTACAAACATTAGGAAGATCTATATGGAAGTTTCTCAAAAAACTAGGAATGGAATCACCATATTACTCAGATATAGCACTCCTTGGCATCTTTTCCTAACAAATAATACTATAGTATATATGTATAACCATGTTTATAGCTGTATATTTCACAATAGCCAAGTTATTGAACCAACAGATAACTGGATAAAGAAAATGTGAGATACACACTCAATACTTTTATTAAGCCTTATAGAACAAAATTATGTCATTTGCAAAAAAAATGAATGGAACTGGAGATTATGCTAGTGATTATTTCAGTCAACATTCTCTTTGACATCATCCAGAATAACTGACCACACAACTTAGAGGAAGGAATTGCCAGAGTCTGCCAGCAAACTTGAAGGGTCTTGAGAGAGAAAGGTGAGGACTGACAAAGAAAAGAAGAGAAGAGAAGAGAAGAGAAGAGAAGAGAAGAGAAGAGAAGAGAAGAGACACAAGAAAAGTATCAGGAGGACTGTCAGTGAATACTGCAGCCTTGAGTTTATTCAGCACGGATTTTTTATACATTTCTTGAGTACAATGGGGTTACGTACACCTCTACGTCATATCAATCATTGTCAGAGCACAATTAGCACCACTTATATTCCTTCCTATGTATAGCCCATATTCCTAAGATAGCCTGTTCAAGCAAACTTTCTAGAGTCATAAAACCATAAACCTTTAAGATTCATATATCTACTTTCTAAGAAGTAAGAGGGTCTTTCATCTATGCATCCAAGGAGCAATCTCCAGAATTTGAGACACCTGAGCAGCCAGAGCAGAAGGATCATGAGTACAATTACTCATGGACACAGATAGCAGCTGCTGGGGGGAAAGGGCCCAGCCGGGCTCCCACAAGGAATATGTAGTTTCTCACAGTTTTTGGAGATTTCAGGTTCAGTCCAAATGAGGCTGGGGTCTTAAGATATAAGGGAATGGTGGCAGGAAAGAGAGATACGGAGAGAACAAGCTTATTCTCTCACATGGAGGGTGGAGGCAAGAGAGCAAACAGAGCTTCAAAGAATAAAGCACAGTTATGCAGGTCACACCCTCAAGGACCCACTTTCTGTAGTCACACCTCGCTTGGCTACCTTACCTGATGATTGATGAGATTGTAGTCCTCATGACTTAATTGTATCAATTATGATCATTAATATATGAACTCTCCAGGGAACATTCTATATCTAACCTTAATAGTGATGTTAGAAAATCTAGGACCATATGTTTTCTCTCATATGTGAAAGCTAGAGAGGAAAAGAAAAAAAAGGACAGAAAATGATCACATGAAAATGAGAGACACCCATATAGTAGGTGAGGGGAACCAGGAGGAAAAGGAAAGGGAAAAGGGATATTGGGAAAGGAAATAGAACAAATAATGTTATGTGCATGTGTGAGTGTACTACTATGAATCTCACTATCATGTGTGGGGAAGTAAAGGGGAGTAATGGGGAAGGAAAAATGACAAAATAATATTATGTGCATATATAACTATATCACTATGAATTTCACAATCATGTATGTTTATAATGCACCAATAAAAGTTAATATAAATAAAATTTTAACATTTTCTAAAAGTGTAGCATTTTATGATAAATCCCTTTATCAATTGTCTAGAAATGTGTAATACTGAAATATCTATATGCTAGTAAGAAATAACACAGTACATTAAAATATGAGAAATTTTTAATGTTGATATTAATTTTTTTTTTTTTTTGGTACTGGGGATTGAACTCAGAGGCATTCTACCTCCGAGCTACACCCCCAGCCCTATTTTTTTTTATTCTTTATTTTGAAACCGAGTCTCACTAAGTTGCAGAGTGCCTCACTAGGTAGCTGAGGCTGGCCGCGAACCTGGATCCTCCGGTCTCAGCCTCCCGAATGCTGGGATTACAAGCGTGCGCCATCACACCCGGCTTGATATTAAAATTTTGAAATATGTTTTAAAAAGCAAAAGCAACTTTTAAAAATAAAGACAAAATAGGTTTAACATTGATGTGGACTTCTACTACAGAAAATGTTAAAGGAAAGTATTTAAGCAGAAAGAACATGATATCAGATAGAAATTTGAATCTGCTAAAAGGAGTGGAATGGTGTTATAGTTTGGAAATAAAATGTCTCTTGGTGAAGCTCATGTATTGGCAATGCATAAATGTTCAAAAGTAAATAATTGAATTATTGGGTAGTAGAGAAGAAGGCGGGTCACTGGGGACATGATCTTGAAATCTTTATCTGTTCCTAGCCCCTTTCTGTCTCTGTCTGCTCTGATTTCTGCTTGCCATGACATGAGTTACTGTCCTCTTCCACACAACATGCCACCATGATATTTTCCTTACAGTGAGAAAACTATGACTATACTTCTGAAACCATCAATCCAAATAAACTATTCCTCTTCTATGTTGTTTTTGTCAGGTACTTTGGTCTTCACAATGGAAAAGCAGACTAAAGCAAATTGCAAATTTTGTTTTATAAAAGATTTTTTAATTTTTTAAAGGCATTAAAAAATACTTAAACTATGGTTATTTGTAACTTTATTTGTGACATTCTGGTGTTTTATAAGTATTATTTAAAAAGAAATAATTAGATGTATTTAAATTAACAATGTGATACATGATAAATATTCTTTTCATTCAATTATAATAAGTTAATAATAACAAAACCATTGAATCTACCCTGGATAGAAAAAATGTTTGATATGTACCTCTCCACATATTTTGTGTATTAAATATAAAAATATATAAACACATATGGAATATAAATTGGTGTTTACATAAAATGTTTCTCCTTATTCTGCAACATGCATTTAAGAATATGTATAAAAATATTTTTTCATCTTTTAATTTCCTTAAAAACATTTAAATCAAATATCAACAATGTACTTTGGAATTTATTACATAGTGAAAAAATATTTATGACAATAATGGCACAAAGAATGGGGGGTAAAATGTAAACATTGTTGCAGAATTTTTACTTCATATACAAAGATGTAGAAATTCTTTTGGAGGTAGAGTGAGATAAGTTAAATATACATATGTTAGATCATGGAGTAATCCTTAAAAATTAGAGCCAAGGCAATATTGTTTATTAGATATTAGTGAAGAAAATGTAATCCTAAAAGGTAATTTTCAAGAGTTTTAAGATTTACTCAATAATTACAGAAAATGCTATATGTTTATTTATTATTGCTAATTTTGGGGGATATTATTGAATATATGGTCTTAATTAGGGTTCAATGATAAATTTCTTAGGTTTGAATGGAGGTAACTATGGTAACTAGTTAAGCAGTCTTTGTAAGGACATTGTCTTCCTGTCAGATTGATGCTAAAGGTTAAATACCACAAGACAGGCATTTGGGAAAGGAAAATAAGACATAAGTGGTGAGAGAAAGAACAAGCTAGAAAACACAGTGTGAGCTGCAGTCCACGGAAATGTATTAAACACTCTGTCAATTCTAATTTCTTCTAACTTGAGTGTGGCAGAGACCTCAAAGAAGTCAATGACCATTATTATGGATAAAAACACTCACCTGCCACCTACACACACACTTCCCAGCATTTGGAAGAAGTATAAGAACAATGCTTCCAGTAGAGCTACAAATTAATGTAAAATATGACTAGTCGCATCATATTTTACCTTCTTTCTTTTGTCAAGTAAATTAGTAACAGATAAACAGTCTCATTTTTTATTTTTTTATTAGGAAAGGAAATAAGGAATTACAGAATTGACTGAACCTCTTTTCCTTTTTTTTTTTTTTTTTTTTTGTCCCACTGTCTTCCACTTTCTATTTGGGCAATATCTTATATAGATTTTTTTTAAACTTTTTACATGATGTCTCCTGGTGTCCAAATAATGTTGGTGCAATAATTCTGTAATCTGTATGGCATTTTTGTGTGTGTGTGTGTGTGTGTGTGGTTCTGGGAATTGAACTCAGGGGCATTCTACCTCTGAGCTACACCCCTAGCCCTATTTTTTTTTTATTCTTTATTTTGAAACCGGGTCTCACTAAGTTGCGGAGTGCCTCATTAGGTAGCTGAGGCTGGCCTCGAACTCGGATCCTCCAGTCTCAGCCTCCCAAATGCTGAGATTACAAGTGTGCGCCAACATACCTGGCTTTTATGGCGTTTTTGTTTAGAGTTTTTTTTTTTTTTTTTAGTCATATATCAAAAGCAAAAGGAGGCATGGAAACAAAGATTAGAAACCGTGTCTTTCCTTAGGTATTGTTTTTTTCATTCACTGTTTACTTTTCAGTTCAATTGAGTGTTTTACTTCAACAATAAATGGTTCAATTTATTGTTGCTAAAAAAATACAATCTATAAAAGCAATGAGAATGTTCTATTATGTTTCCTATCGATAATTGAAGCAGAGGGCTAAGATTTAGTTTCTGTAATATGTATTATGATTTGTCTTTTGTACTTTGTTTCATACACTATTGACATTAAAATTAATTTTGAATTATTTTAAAATACTTGTTTAGATGAATATGTACAGTAAAAATAGTAGAAGCAGGAATAATGAATTATTATGAATAATAATTATTCATAATGTATATAAATGAATTATTATTTTAAGTATTTCTGTAATTGAATAGGTATTTGATTTTTTTCAAATAGTTTTAAAAAGAATAAATTTAGAAAGTGAATAAGAGAGAGTGTTATATCAACAGGGATGAGAATTGTCTCATAAAAATGAGAATGTATATTTCCTTCCTCAATGGAAATTATAAATTAAAGGTTATTTTTCTCCATTTGACTAAGTATATTAAGCATACTAGTCTTCTTTAGATACCATGAAATCTAGTTTAGTTCTCACAATTAAATATACCTAATATAACTGTGATAATAATTTTAAAGTTGAGTAAAATGTAAACTTAAGTTTTAATAATTGAATTTAAGTTTTTCAAATTACAAATTACAAAAACCTGTGCTATTTTCTAACCACAGTGACTTTAAATTGCTAAGAACTATATAGATAAGTGAACATAACATTCTAAAGTATATAATGGAAACATTTTTAAAGTCTTCTTCACAATATTTTCAACATGTAAGATTGAAGTTTACATTGCTCAAAAGATATGAGAGATAATGAAACCAAAAACTATAATATTGTTGACAGAAAGTTAAAAGACCTAATTAATGATGATTTGCATTACAACTGTATTATTCAGTATTTTTAGAGGTATGATATAAAAGACTTCACTATACAACTTAGAGGAAGGAAGGCTTGTTTGCTCATGGTTTGGAGGTTTGGTCCATGTGAGGCTGGAGATAAGGAATCTCAGGGCATGGGGGCAGTAGGAAGTGGAGAGAAAAAGAGTACAAGGCTGTATTCCCCATATCATGGAGAACAGAAGTAAGAGAGCAAGCAAGAGGAGAAGTAACCATATGTAATCTCCAATGCCACACCCCAGGGACATACCTTCTCCAGCCACACCCTACTGGCCTAATCCACAACTGAGATTAAAACCAAACCTCACTCCCAACATTATTACCCCATTTCCATGAGGGCTAGGAGACACTCCAAATCCAAACCCTTGTACTCTGCCTCTGGTCGCCTAGACCTCATGAGTCACAATGCAAAATGCATTTACTTCATGTCTTTAAGAATTCCCAAATGATTATATTTATGACTACTTAGTACAAGAAAATAGAAACATATTTCTTTTTTGTTTTTTGTTACATAGATATTATAAAATAAAACATGACACTGATTTGTATTGCAACCAATGCAATTAATTATCCAAAAAATCAACAGATTGACTAGAGCTTTTTGGCTCAAACTTCTAAGAATTAAACTTTGAATAGTCACAAAAATATATCTTTTTCTTTAAAACTTTTCAAAAAATATGTTATCAATTTCTATCATGTATTTTCCCTGAAGTAGAAAACATTGTTTAGATTTATATTAAAAATGAAGAGGCACACTGGAAAACAAAATTAATTTTGACATGAGTTACTCTCAAGAAGAATTCTAGCTTTAGTAGCACTGAATTTTACTACAACAGTTCTCTGTACAAGGCTAAACTATGAAATTGAGCCAGAATTTCAAAACTCCATAGATTTGAGGAAAAATAATAGAAAGAAGCACCTTATTACCTCTTTGATGGAACACAATTTCTCTATATGTTATTTTTTCTAGATTTTATCCCTGAAAATAGGAGTACTGTAAATCTATCTGTTACAAGGAAGAAGCTCTTCACCTATCCTTCAGGACAATTCACCATGAAGATTGTCAGCTTTTATCCTTAATAAATCAGATCTAAGATTTAGAAACTTTGCTCAACTTGGAAATTGTGGGGAAACTAATAAAAAAATGTAACAGATGATTATTTTCCTTTCTCTCTATTACTATCTCCAATCTTTTTGTGCACTTTTATGCCATACTGTTTGTTCTAAACTTGAGTATATGATCTTTTTCCAGAATAGGATAAAAGAGGTGCTAAGTCAATCCTAAAACTGGAATGTTGCTATTAAGAAAATTATGAACCATACATGAAGTTATGAGAAAGAACAGACATTAAAGATACCTAGTTATATTAATCAATTAAAAAGAGATGTTTTAGTTAAACAATACTTAGAATGTATAAAAAATAAACAGAAAATCAATCATGTGGATATTATTGTTTTGACTGCAATAATAAAAATATTGAGAGGTAGTCTATTATTCCAATTAGAGTTCAAAGTTTCAGAGTTATACTATACAGATTTCCAGATGTCCTTGGAATCATAAACCTCAACTTAAGCTATGAATATTCTAGTGACATATGTATATCAGCTAGACTGGCATTAGTTGGGACCAGAAACTCAAGAGATCTATTTCAGAAATGAAGCAATGTCAGTGGCAACTTCCTAAAGTATAATTCATATTCACTGTCAATATACAAATAATGAATATTGAATATATAAAATTCAATAATGGCTACTGCTAAAGTTAACAATGAAAAGTATGAAAAAATGAAGCAAAGTTAATACTTAACACATATCATAAAAATAAATTTAAATAAAACAATAAAAACATGGGAAAATTAGAAGAGTATTTTTAAAATATGGTCAAAAGGAAAAAATGGAACAAACGATAAATGCAATCAGAAAATATCACCATATTTGTATCAATATAACCTCTAGCAATTTATATCATAGATAAACACTCTTTTTCCCTCCCTTCCTTCCTTTCTTCCTTTTTTCTTTTCCTGAACTAATGAACACCATCACTTTACAGTAACAAGTATATGAATTCATAGTTACTTGGGAAACCCAAGGGCTAATTCTAATCTTGAAATTCAATTTTTATTTTTGATATATTCAGCAACTTCCTGTATATGAAGTGAAATTCAAATTTTACAAACATCCTACTTTGTTTTATCTGATTCTTCAAATGATTCAATAACCATTGTGTGGTATATTGATGCTAAATTATATGAAAACATTTCTGGTAAAAGACTAGATATTTAGAGAGCAACTTGTATGTTAGTATTAAAGTATATAATGAGCCAAATATATACAAATTCATATTTCAATGTGACTATATACATTCATACATACATTTATGTAAATATATAGTTACTTGGTAAATATGTGTATAATATTATATATTCTAGATAATACAGTCTAATAAATATGATATACAAAAAGACTTTAAATATATCTATGGCTTGGACAGAAATCTGTGTAGTAGGAAGGTGAAAAAAATTGAATGAAGAAGTGAACGCATCTCTGAGTTTGGTGATAATAATATACAGTCAATTGGGTAACATGGTTAATCCAATTCTAAGCATCTGAAATTAAATACAATCATGAATTTATATGCCAGATAGAAACTCATTCTGAATACTTTACTTCATTACATTATTTCCATTTTATAGGATACATCACTTGGTGTTTGGTGTTTTATTCTCTCACTACTTAATAGTCATTTTCATGTGGCAAAGAAAATACTCAAAATCTATATTAAATAGTACAGTTCAGATACCAGACAATAAAAACAGATTCACAGTTCAAGCAGATAGGTGATGTCTATTAACTCTGAGGACTACAGGTGTATCATAGGTACCTGAATATTATATCAACTGAACAGAGATTATAATCCTAGGAGAATAACTTGGCAGTCCTTTAAATTCAATTATTCAAAATGTTAAATGTACACCTTCCCAAGAAATAGATGCTATTTGGTAAATATTATTTTAACTATGAAGTAGGTAATATTTATGCTTCAATGAAAAATATTCTGTGAATAATATAAATATTGACTTAAAAACATAAGGATAAAAGTATATTAGAAGAGGTCCAGGAGCCAATTATAATTAACTACTTGTAATAACTTTTCCTTGTATTGTTGTCTTACAGAAGAAAATTGGATGTTATTCTTCATATGACTCTAAGCTGAAAACAGATAACTGAAATGTGAAATGACCATTCAAAATCTGCAATTTAAAATACTCCACTTCAATTATTTGGGCAATGAAAAGAACAAATGAACTTTATGCACACAATAAAATAGCAAGTAAAAACTCCTGTGCCTCGGAAATGATTTTTCAATGTTCTTTGTTGGAGGGAGGTCAGAGTTGGACTATATAAACACCTCTGAATTGGCAAATTAAGGCAAACATGAAAGAAGACAAAATAATTTATTGAACAAATATGAAAAGTCTATAATTTTCAAGGTAGAGCCAGAGATCATATAATAAAAGGTGATAAAGAAACTGGCCAGTGAATAGGCTATTGTTAGTTGTCAGAGAAACAACACAATAATTATGATTTTACTTCAAGTTCTGACTAGGAAGTGGAACATCAAATGTACACATTTTTTTTTCCTGAGGGGATTTAGTTACATGGGTCAGAATAAATCTTAACAGTAACAAAAGGGGAAAATATGTTTCATGACTCTGCCAATTACTGGAATATAATTACCTACCTCATAGTGATATGCCATTTAAAATGTGTAATTACTAGCTTGTTAGGTAGAGGAATGCTAATTTGTGCTTTTCTGCAAATTTTCCTGCCAATTTCACCACCTATAACTGATATCAATCTATCAACATGATGACTAAAATATAACAATTACCCTTTGCAAATAGGTAGTAACTACTCCAGCACATCATCATCGCATGACTGCTCTCTGTATTTGATTATTAAACTGTATAAAGTATTTAAAACTGTGTTTAGAATTTAATAAATATGCACATATATGTATATATGAATTCTCAGTGAGTTTATTTTTCAGTATAATACTGGATACTTTTACAGGTGGGTACACATAGAATATTCACATTATTCATAATATATATATATATATATATATATATATATATATATATATATATATTCAAATATATATTTGTCTTTGCAAATTATAGAGCCAGCACATATGAAGTTTCACTTCATACATATATATGAACTGACAATCACTAATATGTTTGTAGATGGTGTGAGGAAAGGGATATGTGCAGTGATTGTTGTTTAGACATTCTTGGGTTGTCTAAACCTTGCATATTCTTAGAAAAGCTTTAGCTCTGACCAACTTCCAAGAGAAAATCTCTAGTCTACACATTTGGCATACCTTTCCTAAAAAGAATGTGTTGTTTGCCTGGGATCTAGGGCCAGGCCCAGTAGTCTATTACCACTGCAGTTTACGGTGGGCACCTTGGACCACACATTAATAGTTGTCCTAAGAGAAAGCCTGGAAGGACAAATGGTAATGCAGAGAGGAAGAAGTTGAGGGAAGGTTTGAGACTGAGTAGTTTTACCCATAAGAGCATACATTATGTGTTCAACCCCTAATAAAAATTCTGAACATCAAGTCTCCATGAACTTCTGTGGTTAGCAATGATTTCTGTGTGCTTTCACACATCACTGCTGGCAAAATTAAGTGATATCTCTAACATTCCAGTGGGAGAGAACAATGGGAAACTTCCTCCAGTTTTTCCTGGTCTTTTGTTCAATGTACATTTATCTTTGTTGATTTTTATTTGCATTCTTTTGTGGTAATAAATTATATCCTAAATATCAGAAAATGGGTGCAGATTTTGTAATCATTCATGTTTAAGTTTTATGGTGTCTTATTTGACTTTACTCAAGTGTTCCCCATTATTTTAGTTTTCTGATGTCCTCTATTATATAATATATTATATTCCTTAAAAATATTTTATTATTTTGTTTAAGTGTTATAATCTACTGATCTTTGCTAAGAAATTGACTAGAAACAACATAAACTTTGTCTTTCTCAATCAGTTATATTTTAAGAAATTCTTTAATGCAATTTTTTTTTCTTTGGTTTAGGGGTATAGCTTAGTGGAAAAGACCTTTCCTGGCTTATACACAGACATGGTTTCAATTCAACTCCCAGTACTTCACACACAAAAAAAGAAAAGAAAAATAAAATAAAGAAGAAGCTGGGTGTGGTGTTGCATGACTGTAATCCCAGTTCTTGGGAGACTGAGATAGAAGGATCACAGGTTTGAGGACAGCCTCATCAAGTAGCAAGATTCTCATTGAAATGCTGTTTCTAAACAAACAATAAAAAGGCCTGGGGGTGTATCTTGGAGCCCCCTGGGTTCAGTCCCCAGTATAACATACACACACACACACACATGCACTCACACAAAAAAAGAAGAAAAATTTCCCAAGTGAATAATTAATAAAAATAGATTTCTAACTACTGAGGTAAACAATGAAAAAAATTTTGGAAACAAACTCCTCTGTCTGGTGAAATACTTAGTTGTTAAACTGGGGTGAGAATTCTGCTAACAGAGAGGGTGGAGGCCTGAGATTTTACTAAGCATCCTCTAGTGCACAGGACCAGTCTCCACAAGAAACCACTCAACCCAAAATGTCAACCATGCTAAATTGAGAAGATATCTTCTCTACAGTTATCTTTCCCATTCAGACTGACAGCAGAGGAGATATTTCTAGGAATATAACACCACTAAAAAATCTCTTCTAGAAGATAGAAGTCAACCCAAAAGGTTCATGAATTGTAATGATTAAGGAAAAAACTTACAACATAGGGAGCTGAGATTTAAAATATCTGGTATAATCAGATATTTTCCAGGTATAATCAGCTAATAGGGCTTAACATATTGGTTTTACATATGTCATTATATAATTACTTTAATTAAATTTTTTTTTCCATTTATTGGATGGCATCTTCCTGTTTTTCCATGCTGGTATTGAATTTAATAAAACATGTCTTATTTGCTTTTGTGTACATAAAATTATGTCATTGCTAAGCCAATGTTTTATATAAAAAGGTACATCTCAGTTAAGAAAAGTTGCATACCATTTTATATCTCTTCATGGTTTTCATTTTTCTCTTATGGTTTTCATTAATTTATCTATTATTTCAAATAAATATATACTTTTTAAAATTTTTAAACTAGTAATGTTCATCATGTTAAAATAGCTAGCCAGTATTTGAGATTATGTGTCCTTGCAAAGTATAAAGTTAGCACAGTGAAGTTTCAGGCAATTTTTTCAGTCATCAAGCATATTGTCAATCATATAAATGCTTATCCTTTGCCCTCAGTCCATGCACATAAAATTCTGATTGATGCCAATGGGAGCTCTGTGCAGTATTTAGAGTACTCAAGTTTAAAACTTTATGGTGTGTTCAGAATATCTTTGAAGTCCAGTTTCTGAGGAGAAATGCAACATTTAAAGCGTAGTTCTTTAGGGCTTATTCTTATCCACTGAGAACAAGTTCAGATTGTCTATTTTAAATACAGTGTAAGACCAGGGTTGAAAAAAATGCAATGTAGGTAGTAGGTACTTGACTTATAATGGATTGTTTCAGTTGATTCCATTACCTAGATTTATTGCCTTAGGATCCCAGGGTGGCAAACTTCTCACCTCTCTTTTTGAACATTAATATTCATCAGTTTCTTTCAACAATTTAATCCTTATAGATATTTATATTTTCATATATTTAATGGTTACATATATAAATTTAATGCAGTATTTTCATTAGTGTTATCTATAAAATTCATAAGCAGAATAAATCAGTTCATCTACAAAATCATTTTTAGTTCTTTTTTTTTTTTTTTTTTTTTTTTTGCGGTACTGGGGATTGAACTCAGAGGCATTCTACCTCCGAGCTACACCCCCAGCCCTATTTTTTATTCTTTATTTTGAAACCGAGTCTCACTAAGTTGCGGAGTGCCTCACTAGGTAGCTGAGGCTGGCCGTGAACCTGGATCCTCCAGTCTCAGCCTCCCGAATGCTGGGATTACAAGCGTGCGCCACCACGCCCGGCCCTAGTTCATTTTTATTTTATGGCTAAATATATTTTTACAAGAGTCTTCATACTTTTGGTACTTATTTTAATAAACATATGTAAATTGTAAAAAAACAATTCCTATAGCAAGAGTTGAAATCTTAACAGCATTAACATAAACAGAATACAAGGGATAGTTTCCACCAAGAGATCCCAATTATATAAAACTACCATAAAGAAAATGACATAATGTCTATAAATTAAAACATATAATTCGGGAGGCTGAGACCGGAGGATCCGGGTTCGCGGCCAGCCTCAGCTACCTAGTGAGGCACTCCGCAACTTAGTGAGACTCGGTTTCAAAATAAAGAATAAAAAATAGGGCTGGGGGTATAGCTCGGAGGTAGAATGCCCCTGAGTTCAATCCCCAGTACCGCAAAAAAAAAAAAAAAAAAAAAAAAAAAAAAAAAA
>PVLC010028078.1:13739-21432 GCA_004027655.1 Graphiurus murinus
GAGGCTGAGACACGAGGATGGCAGGTTTGAGGCCAGCCTCAATTCCTTAGTGAGGCCCTAAGAACAGGAATATTTATTGCTCAGAAATACCTCAGGTCGCTTGGTAGGAAGGCATTATTCTTCTCTCTAGTGTGAAAAATAACGTGTTTGTGGCTAATTAAATATAACTAACTTATATTAGCAGTCCGACAGTTAAGCAGGTGAGTAGACAGATATTTGACATAACATTACAGGAGGTACTTTTCCAGACTATTTGCTAGGTAAAATGTGAGACCTGCTATTCTTCTCCTTTGTTTTCTAAGGTATGATGACTATCTGTTAGTTCTTTTATTCTGGGCTTTATCGGACAAGCCCACATCTATCATAATCACATTTTTCATGACTTTATAAATGCTGAGTACTCCTTGGTAGATGGAAAGAATTCTTACGTGTCTATTTCTATAGAAGCGCTCTTAAATTTCTGGATCCTATTTATGGCTTGATGCAAAAACATTGTTTCATTATGTCTCTTCCAAGGAACAGTTGTAAGAATAAAACCTTCCAGGTTTAGATTTACTGTAATTCACTTGGAGGTCAGCAGCATACACTCTGTTTCTTGTTCTGGTACTCTTGCTATTATCTATTGGGCTCTATTTAAAAACAGCCTTCTTAATGTCGTCTGTCTTTGGAAATCATTGTTTCAATAATTTCTATTTCTAAAAATCACTTCAGCCTTCCTCCAGAATGAAAGCTGAAAGCTTAGCATTATTTCATAAGAATAATTTCTATTTTCCCGCAAAAATACCACGCAGCAACTACACTAACAGAGGCTTCTGAGTTTATTTTATTTATTTTATTTTATTTTGGGTGCTAGGGATTGAATCCAGGGACATTCTACTCTGAGCTGCATCCCTAGCCCTACTGTATTATTTTATTTTGAAAGAGGGTCTAAGTTGCAGAGAGTCTCATTAAATTGCCAAGGCTGGCCTCAAACCTGCCCTCCTCCTGTCTCAGCCTCCCAAGTCCTGAGATTACAGGTGTGCACCACCTTGCTGAGCTTCTTCTGTCCTCTGGAGATCTGTCTGCACTTCATACTCATCAGCTTCTCACGACTCAGCAGAGTTTAGTACCATCTGCCTACAGGTATTCCATCTTACACACCCGCTTTTTTTTTTTTTTGCAGGACTGGGGATTGAACTCAGGGGCATTCTACCTCCGAGCTATACCCCAGCCCTATTTTTTATTCTTTATTTTGAAACACAGTCTTACTAAGTTGCGGAGTGCCTTAGGTAGCTGAGGCTGGCCTTGAACCCGGATCCTCTAGTCTCAGCCTCCCAAATGCTGGGATTACAAGCGTGTGCCACCACACCCAGTTTTACACACCCTTTTTAGAAACATTATTATGTAAGAAGCTAAAGGACTTCATCCAAATGCAAAACAACCCTAGACACAGCACTTGTAAACCCTGGGCGGCCTCCTTCAAACAATTGTTCATCCATAAAATCTGATTTTTGTTCCTTACACAAGCACTGCTTTGTATTTTCTTCAGACAATTTCCCCAAGTTTCTTCCACCGACTACTAGATTCCCTTATAATTAAAACCCTTTTCATTATATAGAAAATGAATGCAACACTTGCTGGTAATGGTATGCCTATCTATGTTCAGGGTAAATCTGATTCTGAAATTATTCTTGCAAACCCAAAGCATCTTTATTTCACAGTGTTTAACAGCAGCCATCGCATTTGGAATCCACAGCATACACTTTCCTAAGCTGCTTAAATACAACCTGGAGACAGATCCAGCCAGAAAATAAGAGTTTCAAAGTGACTGTTTCCTAAAACACCTGACCAAAGGTAAACTAATTGAGAGGTAGAAATGATCAAATGTCTCTTTGGCTCAATGCTTTCCTTCATGCAGACCAAATTTCTATTCTTTTAAAGCTAAGGCATATGGACAAGTACTAATTTGCATGGGTATTTTAGCATTAATATTTATAAAGACTCTTGCAGTTCATTACAATGTCAAAAGGAATTCTTTACTATTTGTAGTGATGCAGGCCTATAATCCCAGTACTTGGGAGGCTGAGACAGGAGGATCACAGGTTCAAGACCAGCCTGAGAAATACAGAGAAATCCTCAGCAAGACTCTGTTCCAAATAAAAAATAAAATAGGGCTGGGGGTGTAGCTTGGAGGTAGACTGTGTTCAATCCCCAGTACTCCCACCCCCAAAACACACACACGCGCAAATGCCTTTTTTTCTTTTACAAGCTGATATGCGTTATTGAGAATCTTACTGACTCCTACACCCTCCTTTTTCTGTGTGTGGCCCAGAGAACAAGAATAAAAAGGACAAAACCAGCAACTTCACAGGCCTTGTTCTCCATCAAATGACACAGGGACAGAACCTTTGAGTCTGACTGATTAGCCGCATTTTTCATACATACAGCTATCTGCTACGACTTCTAACTCTCCGTAAATTCAATCTTTGTACATCTCCACGCGCTCAGTCGCTTCTTTTCAGAGCAAGGCAAATGTGCTTCAAAACAGGGCGCCATCTGTGAGCAGAGCTGGAGAAGCTTGGTGTTGGAAGGAAACTTTAGGACCATTCACTGGCAACTTTGTCATTTGACAGAGTAGAAACTGAGTCAGACGATGAATGCCAGATTGGGATTGGGATTTCTTGGCTCTTAGCTTACTGTTAAATATTCTTGGTGTTGCTATTTTGCTTCCATTATATGACTTAAAAGTTAAATTCAGAAAAAAAAAAAAAAAAAAAAAACTCAACTGATTTTTTTTGTCTGAGGAAGAACATTCAGTATTATTATTATTATTATTATTATTATTATTATTATTATTATTGGTACCAGGGATTAAACCCAATGGCATTCTACCTCCAGGCTATACTACCAGCCCTTTCTTATTTTTTATTTATTTATTTATTTATTTATTTATTTTTCGGTACTGGGGATTGAACTCAGGGGCATTCTACCTCCGAGCTATACCCCCAGCCCTATTTTTTATTCTTTATTTTGAAACCGAGTATCACTAAGTTGCGGAGTGCCTCACTAGGTAGCTGAGGCTGGCCGCGAACCCGGATCCTCCGGTCTCAGCCTCCCGAATGCTGGGATTACAAGCGTGCGCCGCCGCGCCCGGCTTATTTTTTTATTTAAAAACATGGTCTCTCTAGGTTACTGAGAATCTTGCTAAATTGCTGAGGCTGGCACCAAACCTGTGATCCCCCTGCCTCAGCTTCCCAAGTACTGGGATCACAAATGTGTGTCACCATGGCCAACCATACCCAGTCTTTAACTACATTATGGCGTTTGGCTTGGCATCTGGGTAGCAGGTGGCATTAAGGTTGCTGATGAGTTGACCTTGAGGCTGCCACCCAGGTGAGGCTAGAAATTACAGTAAGAGATACTTGATAGGCTAGACTGCACTGGCTACGGCTGGGTCTGGGAAGGAAGAGTCTCTCCAGGCAAGGAATGCTGGTGGCTTCCAGAAGCAGGACAGGCATAGGACATGGTCTATCCTCTGGCACCAGAAAGGAATGGAGCCTGGCTAACACACTGCTCTTAGGCCAATGAGACCTATTTCAGACTTGTGACCACCGGGATCCTAGCCTAATTAATTTCTTTTAAATCATGAAGGTTTGTGACAGTAGGTTACAAGAGCCACAAGAAGCCAATACAAAGAGAAATAAAACTATGAGTAAAACTGGGTGTGGTGGTGCATGCCTGTAATTCCGGTACTTGGGAGGCTGATACAGGAGGATCCCAGGTTGGAGGACAGCCTCAGCAACTTAGTGAGAGCCTGTTTGAAAATAAAAAGTAAAGGAGACGGACTCAAGCTGGTGCCTGAGTGAAATGCCTTTACCCAGATGCTGTGATTCCAAATCAAATTTGCCAAAAAAAAAAAAACAGCTTCTTAACAGAAGGAAAAAGCAACAAAAAGGGGCGAAAGCTGAACCACAACAGAAAAGGACTTGGAGACCCTTCGGAAACTACAGGAGACTCACTGCGAGCCGTGAGCTCCAAGCGGCCCCGAGCGGTCCGCAGGCCTGCGGGAGCTACGAGCTGGCGCGCGAGCCATTTTGCGCACAAGCCCCCCCCCCCCATACAACTCCCACACGCCAGCTACCCAGACCTCCATTGACTTAGTGCGCCCCCAGCAACCAGAGGAGGAACAAGCAACAACAGAAACACCAGCAGTGGGGAAATGTAGGTTGAATGGGGCCCCTGTCTTGCAGGAATTCATGTGAACAGCCCAGAGACATAAGCTAGCAGCAACAAACCCCCTGCCTGCACTGGCTGAGCAAATACAAATGCCAGAGACACACTCGAAAATTTAAGCTCAGTACTTACGAACTAGCAGAGTGCTTGTCTTAATGCTTGGTTGCCGTTTTTATGTTTTGGGTTTTTGTATCTTTGTTAGTCTGTTTATTTTAATGTGTTATATTTGTGTTTACTCAGTATTTGTTTCGCTTTGCCTTGATTTACATATGTTTATTTGGATGAATGTTTGCTTTGTTAATACTTACTTAGCTTGTTGGAATCACCTCCCTTTCCCGCCTACTAGCTTCCCCCTCCTCTCTCCCCTATATATTTCTCTCCTCAACATTTACTTCCTCTCTTTTCTTTTTCTTTTTTTCCTGTCTCATATCAAGACCATCTCCTACTATCATACTCAAAACTCTATATTGACTACCAGACTCACCGGACATATTCACTATCGCTAATCTTTAACAACACATCAGCTCAACACACTCAACCTTTTATTCCACTGGAACATACTCTCTTCTTGACCCTATTCCTGCATGCATTATCATCGTGACTTCTCACCCAACCTATATCACTGAATACAAACTATTCCTGTATATACCTTCAGATACCCCTACCCCCCCCTCAGAGATTGGAAAAGAAAACTTGCAGGAGCAGCAAAGATATAAATCCAAGAACAGGGGAACCATGGGAAGGAAAAATAACAAAGAAACAATGAGCTACCACAACCCCTCAATTACAGATCTCACCAACCCAG
Source organism: Graphiurus murinus (assembly GCA_004027655.1). Taxonomy (NCBI): domain Eukaryota; kingdom Metazoa; phylum Chordata; class Mammalia; order Rodentia; family Gliridae; genus Graphiurus; species Graphiurus murinus. The sequence continues at coordinate 18,757 of PVLC010028078.1, forward strand.
AATGGCAGAGATTACCAAAAGAACAATTCAGATTTTTAATACTAGAAACAATACAAGATTTTCAGAAAGAATGTAGGCAGAGCTTTAAAGAAATAAAGGAACAAATAAACAAAGAATTCGATGACCTGAAAAGGAACCAAAGAGAAGCATTGAAGGAAGTGAAAGAAGAAATAATCGAAATGAAGGCATCAATACAAACTATAAACAGCAGATTAGATCACATGGAAAATAGAATATCACTCTTAGAAGATGACCATTCCAAAAACGAATCTATAGTACAGAATTTAGAAAAAAAAATATGTCAGTATGAATTCGACATCGAAGAGATCTGGGCCAATTTTAAAAGAGCTAACCTAAGAATAATAGGCATAGAACAGAGATTAGAAGTTGAAACTTATGGAATAAACAATCTCTTCCAAGAAGTAATTTCAGAGAATTTTCCAAACATAGAGAAGTCGACACACAGGTACAGGAAACATACAGAACTCCCTCAAGACAAGACCAAAGAAGAGGCTCACCACGCCACATAATAATCAAACTGACCAATGTAGAAGCTAAGGAAAGAATTTTAAAGGCAGCAAAAATAAAAGGCCAAGTGACATTTAGAGGCAAGCCAATTAGAATCATTCCAGACCTCCCAAATCAAGTCATAAAAGCCAGGAGAGGCTGGAGTAACATATTCCAAACTCTGAAAGAAAATAATTTGCAGCCAAGATTCTCATACCCAGCAAAACTCTCTCTCAAAATCGACAGCGACATAAAAACCTTCCATGACAAACAGAAACTGAAAGAATTTATGTCTACCAAACCAGCACTAGAGAAACTACTTAAAGAGATTAACTACAAAGAAGAACTAATGAGTAAACATCAGAACCAGAGAAACAATAACTTCCAGGAAGCAAACAACTAAGCAAAGAAGAATAAAATCCATTGAAAACAGAAGTCAAAACTCAAAATGTTAGGAATTAAAAATCATCTCTCAATAATCACGCTGAATATAAATGGTCTCAACTCCCCAATAAAAAGGCACAAGGTGGGAAAATGGATCAAAACCCAGAACCCATCTATATGCTGCCTACAAGAAACACACCTTACAAGCAGAGATTTCCACAAACTAAAGGTGAAGGGATGGAGTAAGGTAATCCATGCCAATGGAGCCCGAAGACAAGCAGGAGTAGCGACTATGATATCAGATAAATTAGACTTCAAGCCTAAGCTTATCAGAAGAGACAAAGCAGGTCATTTTTTACTAGTAAAAGGAACAATCCAGCAAGAGGAAATAACAATTATTAACATCTATGCCCCAAATGCAGGTGCAGTCACCTTCATAAAACAAACTCTGTATGAAACAAAGACACACATAGGACCCAATACACTAATACTAGGAGACTTCAATACTCCTCTTACATCTCTAGACCGTTCTTCTAAACAAAAGATCAGTAGAGTAAACAAAAGATCAGACCTAAAGAATACCATAAACCAAATGGACCTATTAGACATATATAGACTCTTTCACCCAACTACAGCTGAATTCACATTTTTCTCAGCTGCACATGGAACCTTCTCCAAAATAGACCACATTCTGGGCCACAAAGCAAGCATTGGCAAATTCAAAAAATTCAACATAATTCCCTGCATCTTCTCCGACCACAATGGAGTGAAACTAGAAATAAACTCCAAGAAGATCCAAAGTAACCATGGAAACACATGGAGACTGAACACCACATTGCGGAATGAAGATTGGGTCACAGAAGAAGTAAAGGGAGAAATTAAAAAATTCCTAGAAACCAACAAAAACAGAGACACAACATATCAAAACCTCTGGGACACCCTAAAGTCAGTACTAAGAGGCAAATTTATAGCACTGAGTGCCCACATAAGAAGAACAGAAAATCACCAAATAAATAACCTAATGACACAGTTAAAAGCACTGGACAAACAAGAACAGTCTAACCCCAAAGCCAGTAGAAGACAGGAAATCATGAAAATCAGAGCAGAAATTAATGAAATAGAGAACAAAAAAACAATACAGAAAATCAATAAAACCAAAAGCTGGTTTCTTGAAAAAATAAACAAGATCGATAAACTATTGGCCAATCTAACTAAAAGAAAGAGAGAATCAACCCAAATAACAGAAGTAAGAGATGAAAAAGGTGATATTACCACCGACAGTATGGAAATACAGAGGATAGTCAGAAACTATTTTGAAAAACTATACTCCAACAAAATGGAAAATCTAGAAGAAATTGACACATTTCTAGACACATACAACCTCCCTAAATTGAGTCAAGAAGATATAGAAAACTTAAACCGACCAATAACAATTAAAGAGATAGAAACAGCAATAAAGAGTTTACCATCAAACAAAAGCCCAGGGCCAGATGGTTTTCCAAGTGAATTTTATAAAACATTTTTAGAAGAGCTAATCCCAATACTTCTCAAACTATTCCGTGAAATAGAAAGAAACGGGGCACTCCCAAACACATTCTATGAAGCCAACATCACTTTAATACCAAAGCCAAATAAAGACAGCTCAAGGAAAGAAAACTATAGGCCTATATCACTGATGAACTTAGATGCAAAGCTGCTAAACAAGATATTAGCAATGCGCATTCAAAACCACATCAAGAAAATTATACACCATGACCAAGTCGGGTTCATCCCAGGGATGCAAGG
>PVLC010028079.1:0-21327 GCA_004027655.1 Graphiurus murinus
TAAAGATACTAAAAAACTACAGGTGAAGGGCTGGAGCAGGGAAATCCATGTCCATGGAACCTGAAAACAAGCAGGAATAGCAACTATGATATCAGAAAAATTAGACTTCAAGCTTCATCTTATCAGAAAAGATAAAGTAGGTAATTTTTTATTGGTAAAAGGAACAATTCAGCAAGAGGAAATAACAATAGTCAAAATTTATGCCCCAAACATAGGTGCAGCCAATTTCATAAAACAAACTCTTCGTGATATTAAGTCACACATGAATTCCAGTACAATGACACTGGGAGACTTCAACACTCCTCTCATACCACTAGACTGATCTTCTAGACAAAAGGTCAGTAAAGATGCCTCAGACCTAAAGAACACCATAGACTCAATGGACCTATTAGACAAATACAGAATATTTCACCCAACTACAGTTGAATAATAGGCATGGAAGAAGGAATAGAAGCTGCAACCAAAGGTATAAACCATCTAATATTTAGCATATACAGAGAACTCAAGAAACTTACAACTAAGAAAACAAATAACCCAATAAAAAAATGGGCAAATAATCTAAATAGACACCTCACAAAAGAAGAAATACAAATGGCCAATAAATGTGTAAGGAAAGTTCAACATCATTAGCAATCAGAGAGATGCAAATCAAAACTACCCTGAGATTTCACCTAACCCCAATCAGAATGGCAATCATCAAGAACACAAACAACAACAAATACTGGTGAGGGTGTGGAGAAGTGGGAACCCTAATACATTGTTGTTGGGATTGCAGATTAGTGCAACCACTTTGGAAAACAGTATGGAGAATCCTCAGACGAATGAGAATGAACCTACCATATGATCCAGCAATACCACTTCTAAGTATGTATCGTAAAAGAATGGAAACCAAACTACTAGACTAATGCATGAATATGTATTTTTTTTTTTTTTTTTTTTTGCAGTACTGGGGATTGAACTCAGGGGCATGCTACCTCCGAGCTATACCCCCAGCCCTATTTTTTACTTTATTTTGAAACCGGGTCTCACTAAGTTGCGGAGTGCCTCACTAGATAGCTGAGGCTGGCCACGAACCCAGGTCCTCCGGTCTCAGCCTCCCGAATGCTGGGATTACAAGCGTGTGCCACCATGCCCGGCTAATGCATGCATATGTATGTTTATAGTTGCACAATTCACAATTGCCAAACTGTGGAACCAGCCACGATGTCCATCAACAGATGACAAAACTATGGGATATGTACACAATGGAATTTTACTCAGCCATAAAGGAGAACAATATCATGTCATTTGCAGGGAAATGGATGGAACTGGAAAACATTATGCTAAGTGAGATTAGTCAGTCACAAAAAGTAAAAAATTGGATGCTTTCCCTAATATGCTGAAGCTAGGGACTATGTGGGTCATAGGAGGGACTCTAGAAGGAGGAGAAACCTTAGATGAGCAAAGAAGTTGACCAACTTAAGAAGATGGGAGAAGGGGGGAGAGGGAAGCACCCTAATACACATGATGTATATCCATAAACATGTCAAAATCAATCACCAAGCTGAACATGAGAAAGAGGAAGGAGGGAGGAAATGGGGTAGGAATTGGGAAAGAATTAAATGAGTACTGTGTGCATATATGCCTCTACCAGTTTGTACCTAACAAAGATGTATGATTACAATGCACCAAAAAGAAAAAAAAGGCATTTGACAAAATCTAATACCCATTCATGTTAAAAACTATGGAGAAAATTGAAATAGAAGGAACTTACCTCAACATCATTAAGGCAGTATGCAATAAATCCAAAGTCATCATCATATTGAATGGGGAAAAACTGTGGGATTTCCCTATAAAATCATGAACAAGAGAAGAATGCTATCACCATTCCTTTTTAATATAATCCTCGTGACTCCAGCCAGAGCAATAAGACTAGAGACGTATATCAAAGGAGTTCAAATAGGAAAAGAAGACCTGAAATGATCTCTATTTGCAAATAACATGATTCTGTATTTAGGAGACCCAAAAAACTTAACCAATAGATTTATAAAAACTGATTAACAAATTCAGTAATGTAATAGGATACAAAATCAATCTATAAAAAATCAGTAGCTTTTTTTTTTATGTCAACGATGAAAAAAAATCCAGAAAACAATTCCATTCACAGTAACCTCAAAACCAATAAAATATCTGGGAATAAACATAACCAAGGAGGTAAAAGACCATTAAAAAGAAAATTATAAAAGATTGAAGAAAGAAATTGAAGATCTTAGAAGATGGGAAGATCTCCCTTGCTCTTGGATAGTCAGAATAAATATTGTCAAAATGGCCATTCTACCAAAAGTGATCTACAGAGTCAATGCAATCCCTATCAAAATACAAAATCATTCTTCACAGACTTAGAAAAATTTCATGTGGAGAAACAAAAGACCCAGAATAGTCAAAGAAATTCTCAGCAATAAGAACCATGCAGGAGGCATCACAATTCCTGACTTCGAATTATACTACAAAGCTAAATTATGCTACATGCTATAAAAACAGCATTGTAGTGGCACAAAAACAGACACATAGACTAATGGAACAGAATAGAAGATATGGAAACAAATCCACATGCTTTTAGCCAATTGATTTTTGACAAAGTTGCCAAACACAAATGTTGGAGAAAAGACAGCCTTTTCAACAAATGGTGTTGGGAAAACTTGTTATCCATTTGTAGAAAAATGGAATTAAATCCTTACCTCTCACCTTGCACAAAAGTCAACTCAAAATAGATCAAAGACCTGGAAATTAGACCAGAGACTTTGAAGCTACTAGAGGATAATACAGGTCCAACATTCCAATATATAGGCACAAGTAGAAACTTCCACAACAAGACCTTAAAAGCTCTGGAAATTAAAACAAGAATTAATAAATGGGATGACATTAAACTACAAAGTTTCTGCTCATCAAGAGGCCTTTTTCTCATCATCAAGAGTCTAAAGAGAAAGCCTATAAAATGGGAGAAGATCTTTGCCAGCTATCCCTTTGATTGAGGACTAATATCTAGAATATACGAAGAACTTAAAGGGCTTTAAGCTAAAAAACCAAATAACCCAATTAAGAAATGGGCAATTCAACTAAATGGACATTTCACAAAAGAAGAGATACAAATAACCAATATTTACATGAAAAAATGTTTAATATTATTAGCAGTCAGGGAGATGTAAATCAAAACTACACTGAGATTCCATCTAACTACAATAAAAATGGCAATCATCAAGAAGACAAAAAACAATAAATACTGGCAAGAATTTGGGGAAATTGGAACTTTTCTACACTGTTGGTGGGATTGCAAATTAGTACAGCTGCTGTAGAGATCAGGGTGGAGATTCCTGAGAAAATTGGGAATGGATTCACCATGTGATCCAGCTATACTACTCTAGTGTATCTTTCCAAAGGGACTGAAATCAGAGAATTACAGTAATATATTCACATCTATGTTCATAGCAGCACAATTCACAATAGCTAAATTATGGAACCAGTCTGGGTGTCCATCAACAGATGAATGGATTACAAAAATGTGGGATATACACAGAATGGAATTCTACTTGGCAATAAAGAAGAACAAAGTTATGTCATTTGCAAGGAAATGGAAGGACATGGAGAACATTATGTTAAGTGAGATTAACCAGTCACAGAAAGTGAAGGGTCATATGTTTTCTCTAATATGTGGAAGCTAGGGAGTAATTGAGATACCAGATGGATGGCAAATAATGGAGGAGAAACTTCAGTGGAGCCAGGGAGGTGGTCTAGGGGAAGGGGAAGGAGGAGAGGGAGGATCAATGAAGGAATTACTTCCATCAATATTATGTACATATGTGAGAATAGCAATGTCAGTCTTGGTACCCTATATGGAGAAGGGGGGAACAGAGAGGCAATGGGGGGAGCTTGAGGGAGTTCATCTGTCCCTACCACCATGTGAGAACCCATTGAAGATACCATCTATGAGGACAGGGCCCCCAGTAGATACAGAATCTGCTGGTATCTTGATCTTGGACTTTTTACCCTCCAGAATTGTAAGCAGTACCTTTCTGTTGTTTATAAAAAAAAAAAGATAAAAAAGATTGCCTTTTGTGATCTTAACTTCTTTGAGCCTCAGTTGATACACAGGTAAAGGGAAAATAATAATAAGGGTGCCCATTAAATAAGATTGTTATGAGAACTGAATTGAGATAGTACATGTAAAATACTAATCATTCAATAAATGTTGGCTACAATGACAGATGATGTGTTGTCTGGCTCAGTGTCTTTTCCTATCTCCTTCTAGTGTACCTCCTTATAAAACTTGAAGAACTGTGTTACCAAAATTCCCTGGCAATTGGGGTGCCATATCTAACTCAGAGTCCTCCTGTCAGTTGGGTTTATTTGAGGCTTGACTTTGAGAGACGCACGAGGCATCCATTTCATGGGAGAGTGTAGCGAATTTGTCTTCTGTTACGTTGCTGAACTTGAGCTGTGTTTCAGAATTTCCTTCCTTGCATAATTCTTGACTTGACTTAAGGATCTTGCATGAGATTTGGAGGTGGAGATGAAGCAGTAGGCATGTTCTTTCTACCTTCACATCTATGTAGGTCACCAGGCACTGTGACAGCTTGTGCATGTCTTCTCTGTCTGCTGGTCCACATTGTTGGTGAACTCACAGTTCCTCCAGTCTCTCCAATGCTGGGGCCAGCTTTTCATATAACTGTGTCAGATTCTCCCGTAGGAACTCCCATCACCGAGGCTGGAGGCTTAGAAGCAGCAAGAGACCAGTGTGGCTTCCAGTTTTCTGTGGGCTCCAGCTCATTCTTGCAGGCCCTGGTTTGTCTTCCCTCTCTCCTCCTTCACCTCTGTCTTTCCTTCCCACATGTGTATCCTGCTGGCCTGAGGCTCCAACACCAGAAACAGAAATAGTAGTTGTACATATGTCATTTAACCGCTCACATAATTACATAAGGTCCCATAATAATAAAATTTCATACTCTGCACTGTTTCTAGTGGTTCTGTTTCTGGGACTCAACCTGGATATGAAACTCAGAGGGAGGGTGGCCTGTGGTCAGCAGCTTACTGCTCTGGTAGCTTCCTCCAGTGGTCCAGAGTGATCCTGAGGGTCAGGGTGCTCCTCAAGAGCCTAGAATCTGCTGCCTTTCAATAGTTTTAGGAGCCCCTGATGTCTACTGATAAATCCTTTTATTCTTTTATGAGCCAGGGTACTTTCTATTGTCTGAACTTTACTCTGGTAAAATGATATAGTCCGTGCTAATAAGAAATGTAGTTCGTGTTTAGATAAGTTAACAGAGTGCAACGTTAACTGAACTTGTGATAGAGAGATTGTGATTATTAATATAGTCATGGATTCTGTCTTCATGGAGCCTATGGCCTAACAAGAGAGAATGCTTTACCAGTGTGGTGTGATCCTTTTCCTTCCATTGAAAAGATTTCCTTTGATACTTTTCCCAGTTCCTGGGAGGGAGGTAGTAGTGTTTTTCCCTTGTTACATCAAAAGGAAGCTGGGGCAGAGAGAGTCTTGCTAAAATTCACATGTAAGGTTGGTGTGAGAGCTATTTTTTTTTTCTTCATGAGCTAGCTCCAGGATTTGGGGACCTGCTGAGAAGGTGATGGGAATCACTTTCTTGGTAAACAAGTGAAGGAAAATATCTAGTTTAAAATCTTACAAAAGATAGGGAAAAAACCAAAATCTCACCAACAAGCAAATAGAAAAAAAAATCTATCAAAAAGCCTGACACCCATATATCTAAACAGATGTAGTTTTCATATCATAAGAAGTTACAACCTTGTTCTGTCTTATACTTGTGGTCTGTTTTTGTCTTTCCAATCATAACTGAATGTCATTATTACAGGAGTATTGTGTTAAAGATCATGAATTGAAATACTCATACTAAATTATAAACCACTATATTAAATTTAAGGTATTGTCACTTAAAAATTCCAAGCTGGACATGCTGGCATACACCTGTAATCCTAGCACTTAAGAGGTTTAGACAGGAGGATCACAGATTAGAAGCCAGCCTCAGAAACTTAGCGACACTTTGTTTCAAAGTACAAAATAAAAAGGGCTGGGAGTGTTGCTTAGAGGTATAATGCCCCCGAGTTCAATCCACAGTACCAAAATAAAAAAAAAAAATTGAGAAGTTATAATAATATTTTACATTTTATATTTTTTAATCTAGCAGGATTGTAGAACTTTATTCCATTCTGTAAAGAGCAGAATAATCAGAGCTCCCTTTAGATCTTTTTGCAGCAATGCAAATAGCTTCGTCCACTGTTTTTCATCACTCAGTAATATTAAAACTCTGGTGAGAATGGAAAATAAAGAAAACATGTTTAACGTTTTCTCCTGAATTGTAGGTTCCTGAAGCTCCGATTTGAGTCCCTATATCTTCCTAGTGCATCTATGAAATCTGCCAAGTATCTAACCCTGGTAGGCATTAATACCTTCTGTATATTCTTTATTTCAGGATCTAAGATGCCAATTTTCCAGCATAGAAATAGTGAAGTAGTCAGGAAATTGATGCCAGCAATGCAGAAACTGATAAGTGTTATGGCTGGGGTCTGGAGTGTCCTCTCAAAGGCTCATGTGTGTAGGGAGGTTCAGAGGTGGGTCACTGGGGTACGCCTCCTCCTCTTGGTTTCTCTGCTTCCGGTTGCCATGGTATGAGAGCAGCGTCCCTCCCTTTGCTGAGCCTTGCTGCTGGGGCTTCTGCGCTGGAGCCAGCTGACCATGGACAGAATCTCCCAAATTGTGAGCCCAAATACACCTTTCTTCCTCTAGGTTGTTCTCGTGGGGTAAAGCCGACTAGTGTTCTTCCTCTTGTGTTCTTGTGGGTAAAGCTGACTAGTACAGTGGGACTGGCTCGGAAGATGAGGCACTTCTCTGAGGAGGAGCAGTCCTCAGCTGCTTTGGAGTCTCTTGCATACTGTTCTGGGATGAGCTCTACACACCCAACACTGAGTGCTCCCTATGTACTAAGCCTGCGCTGCACAATTGAACATCATGCCATTTCATCTTCACAACTGTCCTGGGAGATTAGCATTAGGATACATAATTATCTCTTCTTTTACAGAGAAGGAAACTCATACTCCAAGAGGTTAAGAACTTGTTAGAAGTTGCATCTTAAAAAAATTAAATTAGGTTCATGTCCAAATTGGTCCTTTATATTGCTACTACCATTGAGAGAAGTTGGAAGCATCTTAAGCCCATCTTAAGTTGGCTCTGTAGAGATCATCCCAGAACAGTATTCAAGTCCTCTACCCTTCAGACCCATATATATATTATATATATACTATATATATATACAATATATACAATATATACAGTATATATATAAACAATATTTTATATATATAATATTGTTTTGTTTTAAAGTGGGAAAAGGATTTAAAATAAAGAATCTGTATCCAATTTTGAGTTCTTGAAATTGAACAAAATCCAGAACCACTAATGCTAATTAGTGAGATAGGCACTATAAATAAACTGACCTTTTAAGGAAGTTGTGACTCCTTTGTCCCTTGAAGGTTTCTCTACCTTATAATAATAACCATGCTGTGCATCAAAGAATTACACACCTATTCTGGACTGAATTCTTCAAAACTGACTTCTGCTTCTTGTTTTGGTAAGGTGTAAAGGCATATGGGAGAACATATAAGAAATATGGAAGACACTTGGCAAGTTTATTTTTTTAAACCAGTTGGAAGTATGTAACATTCTAGATGCTCCATAAGTATTTGTTGAGTAAATATACTGGAATATATTTCTTTCATCTCTGTCTACCCTCTGCCCACCTTTTCTCAAGGACTTCTCTCAGAAAATGACTAGCATATAAAAGTTTTAGCATATACTTCCTTAGATTTATCAAATGTTTTGTAGAATTTGTTCTGCAAGTGACTCATATAGGCATACATATTTCTTATTTGTGAGGTGCAGTATTCTATTTGTCCATATATATGTCTGTTAGATTAAGCTTGCCAAGTTGTGTTTTCTGAATTCTCTATGATGATTAATTTTAGCTGTCGACTTGACTGGATTAAAGAATACTTAGAGAGCTGGTAAGGCATTAATTCTGGGTGTGTCTGCAAGAGTGTTTCTGGAGGAGTTTGGGATGAGTCAGTGGACTGAGGGGGAAGTTCCACCTCAGTATAGGTGGGTATCGTACAATCTACTGAAAGCCCAGACAGAATAAAAAAACAGGGGAAAGATGAATTCTATTTTTCCTTCTCCTGGAGCTGGGCTACCCTTCTCCTACCCCTGGACATCAGAATTCCAAGTTCTTTACTTGTGAACTTTAGGACTTATACTTTCCACCCCAGAGATCTCCAGGCCTTTGGTTTTGGATTAAGAATTATACCATTTTGCCTCCCTTGTTCTAGAATTTTGGGACTTTGGGCCATTTTATGGGCATTCAGGGACTCCACCTTCCAGATGGTTTCTTGTTGCAGTTCTCCGCTTCCATAATTGCACAAGCCAATTTCCCTAATGAATCTCCACTCATATCTATACATCTCTATGTATATTATTGGTTCTGTCTCTGCAGAGAACACCAACTAATACATTTTCTAAAATTTTCTCTTTGATTAGTTTCTGATAGAGATATTTACAAATCTCCCTCTAATCAGTGTTATTTTGTGTACTTTTCATTATTCTGTTAAATTTTATGAATTTGAGACAAAGTTGTTAGATGTATGCATGTTATAATAATTTCTTAGTGCAATATTCTTTGCTTAGCATTTAGTGCTCACAATTTCCTTATCAAATATTATTTTCTAAAACATTTTCTTATTTGAAACATGAGCTTTCTTTTGATTAATATTGCCATGATGTGTATTTTCAGACATTTATTTTCAACCTACTATATGCTTTCATTTTAATTATTTTTCTTGTAAACATTAAATGTTTTTATTATTGATTATCTCTGTAATTAATGTGTGGTTTAATTCACTTGCATTTATTATGATTACTGAGACATTCAGACTTATTTCTACTATCTCATTTATGTTTTATGGTTATCATCTTTTTCCTTTGTATCTTTTTTCTCTTCTTTCTTTTTCCTCTTCCTTTTCTCCTTTCTTCTCTATTAATCTCTCTTTTTATTTCTGTTAAAATGATACTTTTCTACATCCTTCCTCTTTTTGTTTCTGTCTTGTTTAGAAGCTACTATTTTACATGCATGTAATATATGTATACATACATTTATGTACAATAATACATGTAAGGATATGTTTATACCTGTAAGGATGGGTATATATTATACATATACACAGACCTTTGTTTCTCTGAAAATACATAGATTCTTATCAATATAAAAATCTCTGGATATTACTATTGCCTGAAAACATTTTTATTTTGCTCATGCTCTTAAAAATATTTTGGCTTAGCATAAAATTTTACATTGAGCATTATTGTCTCTAAAACTTTAGAAGACATTATTTCATTATTCTCTGGCATCTATTGCTACTGATGAAAATCTACTAACAATGAAAATGTTAATAAAAATGTTGACAGTTATTACATTTTAGGTACTCTATCTTTTTCTTTGTTGTTCTCTGAAAGTTTTTTTTTTTTACATTGTGTTTTTGGTTTTTTTTTTGTGATTTACTCTGATATGGCATGATGCAGGTTTATCTTAGTTATTCCTGTTTGCATTTAGTGTATTCTTTTAAAAGTAGCCACAATCTTCATATTTTAAACAATTAGAGCCTTTGAATATTGTATCAATACCATTCCCTGTAATACCCTTCTATTGGAACTACTCTTAGAAATTGGGGGCTCTTAATTTTTCCTTCAAGCCTTTTAACTGCTCTTTCATTTTTGTTTTGAACCTTTTAGTCATAATTTTCTGAATTTGATAAAGGTTTTCAGTACTGTATAGTAATTTACTATTTTCCTATGCTGCTTAGACTTTATCATATTTGAATTTTTAAATAACAGTGAGAGTATTTCATTTTCTAACATTTTATGCATTTATTTTATAATCACTTATTACATTTTTCTGATCTTGTTTCAAAATTTCTCATTTTTAAATTTTTTTGTGGTGTTGGGGATTGCACCCAGATGCATTCTACTTTCAAGCCACACCCCCAGCCCTATTTTTTTTTTTTTTTTGTGGTACTGGGGATTGAACCTAGGGGCATTCTACCTCTGAGCTACACCCTTAGTGCTATTTTTTATTCTTTATTTTGAAACAGAGTCTCACTAAGTTGCGGAGGGCCTCAGTAAGTAGCTGAGACTAGCTACGAACCTGGATCCTCTGGTCTCAGCCTCCCAAGTACTGAGATTACAAGCGTGTACCACCACGCCCAGCTCCTATTTTATTTTTTATTTTGAAACATGGCCTCACTAAGTTACTGAGAACCTCACTAAGTGCTGAGGCTGGCTTTGAATCTGTGATCCTCCTGCCACAGCCTTCCAAATACTGGGATTACAGGCATATGCCACCACACCCAGCTCCAAATTCTCTCATTTAAAAAATTTTTCTCAATTACCTTTTTGAGGATTTTAGATATTTCTATTGTATTTATTTCATCTAGAGCAGAATTTCTCAACTTCAGCACTATTGACATATTGGGCCAGATCATTTTTGGTTGTAGGGGGCTATCCTGTGCACTGTAAAATTCTTTGTAACATCCATGGCTTCTACCTGCTAGACAACAGTAGTACCTCTAGCTTCATCAGTGGAAACATCCAAAAATGTCTGCAGCCATTGCCCAGGGTCCCCTGCTTGACAAAATCATACTCAAGAACTAGAGTAAATTTATGCTCTGTTGATTTTTTTGTAAAGCAACTTTCTTAGTGTCAATTTTCTTCATTTTCATTTTTTCAATTTCAATTAATTTTTCAAATTCAATTCAGTTTTTCAATTTCATTTTCTTCAATTTTTGGAATTTGATGTGCACATTTATCTCCTCATGCTCTTTACTGTGTAATAATTAATGCCATGGGCCCCTTGTTTCAAAGCTCAGAACCACATCTAATGCTGGTAGCTGAGGTTCCATGGTGATAGTATGGATATTACAGAGCAAGGTTCCTAGTGGCTGGATTCAGGTGCTAATCAAGAGTCTGTGTATGTTTCCCTTACTTCTCAAGCATCCAGCTCCCTGCATGCCCTTGCTCCAGACACCTGCACATGAAAGATTTTCTCAAATTACTCTTCTAGCTTCCTTTCATATAGTTAAAATTCTGCCAACCTCACCTTCTCCATTGCTGTACAGGATAATCAAACTCCTGGCTATCACTTGCCTGCATTCCCAGATTCGGGTGGGCTCTCCATTTCACATTGCTGTCTGGTTCTTTTTCATTGAGGTGCTTGTTTGGTTTGCAATCATAGATTTTGTGCTTTTGATACTCTCTTTCCAAATTTTATTGATCAGTAATATGATTGGAACAAGGACTTAGGAAGGACAAGGGGAGCTCAAAGTGTAAACGCTGAAGAGAATTATAAAATTTTATTTTGAAACTCAGAACTGCTGAAAAGACAGGCTAATTTTCAGTGGCCCTAGTCCAAACCTTCTAAACCTCAGGATTACTAATATTTTAGGCTTGATAATTGTTTGTTAGGGGGGGGGGAGGATTGTCTTGTACACTGTTGGATGTTTAGTAGCATCTCTGACCTCTCCTAGACTCTAGAAATGCCAGTACTAGACTCCAGTAGACTAGTAACACCCCCTTCTTTCGAGTTGTGAGGACCCAAACTGTCTGCAGTTATTGCCAAAAATACCCTGGAGGGCAAATTATCCTCAACTGAGAACTAGTGCTCTACTCTATGTATGTCTTCCTCTTCTGTTTATATTTCATCCATGGTCATAAAAAAACAGCGCTTGATTCTTAAAGTACATAAGAAAAAGTTAAATTGATTTTTCATCTAATATACACCACTGGATCCTCAATGCATTCAGATAATAGTGTCAAGATGATATTGTCTGGTTTTGATGTTAGGAGCATTAGAGCCTGTGTGACTTGGAAGACTGTTCTAGAGGGCGTCAGAAGCACATAAGCAGTAGTAGACTTAAGCACTTGTGATTTATCATTGACCTTCTCTTGTTCCAGTCCCTTTGATAGGAATGCCTCTAAGATACAATATCACTTTCATGAATAGTTTCATCTAATAAATGCCCCCTGCCTGTTCTCTACACACACATAGGTAGGATAATTGATAAGAATTGTTGATAGGATAATTCTGTCAATTATTGGGATGATACTCTGCTAAGTATTGGGAGAAGACATAGAGGCTGATGCTATGTGAAAGGTTCTTCATTTCCTCTGATAGCTGCCTGGGCCAGGAAAAAGACTATCTGCATTAGGGGCTCTCCAATCTAACCCCTTCTGAAGTAGTTCATTCTCATTCTCTCTCTCTCCTTCCTTCTCTTTCCCTCCCTCCCTCCCTCCCTCCCTCCCTCCCTTTCTCCCTCCCTTCCTTCCTTCCTTCCTTCCTTCCTTCCTTCCTTCCTTCCTTCCTTCCTTCCTTCCTTCCTTCCTTCCTTCCTTGTACTGAGGACTAAACAATTAAACCCAGGGACATTCTACCTCCAGCCATTTTTACTTTTTATTTTGAAACAGGATTTCACCAGGTTGCTAAATGTCATGTTAAGTTGCTGAGGTTGGTCTCAAACCTATGATCCTCCTGCCTCAGCCTCCTAAGTACTGTAATTACAGGTTTGAATCACCATGTCCAGTTGTGTCCTACCAATTCTTTCAAGAAACCTAAGACTTGAGGCTTCGTTTGGACTTGTGGAGGTTTATTTTGAAATTAAGAATAATATTGTACTCCTAGAGAAGAAGGTTTGAGACAGGAGCTTTTCTGGTGTTGGGCTATCTGCGTGAGTGGCAGATCCTTGCTACATTGCTCTAACGAAAAGGATAATAATAGGCAGTGCTCAGAGGGACATCTGGAAGGTGGAAGCTTTTGCTGGTGCCTCCGGGCAGGGATCAAAGAGGTTCAGTCTGATGAAGTGGAGCCAGATCTGTCAGGTGGGAAAACAAAGGTGATCATGTCTTCTCACAAAGGGACCCAGATCTCAGAACAGAGCTGCTCTGTTCCTGTTCTCTGACGTTCCCAGGAAGCTCTTTCTCACAGACACCCACTGTTGTCTTGTTTTGTTAGGCAAGTCATTCTCTCAAGATCTGGGAGTGTGTTGTTCCACTGGCTGTGAGCAGAGCTGTGTGAACTAAGGTGTGGCTCTGTGGCCTTCAGAACCCACATGAGTGGCAGTGTTATTGCAGATGAGGCGTTCGCCAAGAGAAACTTCCTCTCCTCATGATTCTGCATTTACCTTGCTTCACAGGGCCTTAAGTCTCAGAAATGATACATTTTCAATACTTTTATTGGTGCATTATAGTCTCACATCATAATGTAGTTATAGGGATAGTAACATATATGCTCACAGCCCTTGGTGGGCTTTCTCCTGGCTCCCTCCTCATTCTCCCTTTCTCCATACAAGGTATTAGATTGGCATTGGTATTCTTACATATGTACATTATATCAATGGAAGTAATTCCTTCATTGATTCCCCCCTCTCCTTCTTCCCCTTCCCCTAGACCACCTCCCTGGCTCACCTGGAGTTTCTCCTCCATTATATAAAGTCCCTCTTGTATCCCAATTACTCCCTGGCTTCTGCATATGAGGGAAAACATATGACCCTTTGCTTCCTGTGATTGGCTAATATCACTTAGCATAATGTTCTCCAGACTAATAGCAAGCAAAGAGATAGAAAAAGCAATAAAAAACCTTCCATCAAAGAAATTCCCAGGTCCAGATGGATTCCCAGCTGAATCCTACAAAATCTTTACAGAAGAACTAAACCCAATACTATGCAAATTTTTCCATGAAATTGAAAGAGATGGAATCCTTCCAAACTCCTTCTATGAGGTCAATATCACCTTAATACCCAAACTGAATAAAGCTCCTTCAAGAAAAGAAAATTACAGAACAATATCATTGATGAACATAGATGCAAAAATTCAAGGCATTTTAAAACTAAACAGAGAGAACTACATCTCTATGAGAGGCTGTTATGGAGCTGAGGGTGTGGAGGGCTTCTCTAGAGGTCAGCTTGGCAGGTCAAATGTCTCCTTACCTCCTGTTCACTCTGTTTCCTAACACTTTCTCAAAGCAAAGATTCTGATTTCCAGCTTCAGGTATAGCTCTATGATAAGATTTGTGCATCTGCATAAAATATGATTATGTGTTTATAAAAATGCCTTAAATAAAACATTTAAATAAATAAAATATTTGGCAAATGAATAAAATATTACTAAATTCTCATGGTAACAAACCAGACACAATCTGTTTTCTTTTTTTTTTTTTTTAATTTTTTTTTTTTCGGTACTGGGGATTGAACTCAGGGGCATTCTATCTCCGAGCTATACCCCCAGCCCTATTTTGTATTCTTTATTTTGAAACCGGGTCTCGCTAAGTTTCCGAGTGCCTCACTAGGTAGCTGAGGCTGGCCTCAAACCCGGATCCTCCGGTCTCAGCCTCCCAAATGCTGGGATTACAAGTGTGCGCCACCACGCCCGGCTTATAATCTGTTTTCTTATAAACTCTTACCACATTTTAACTGCTCTCATCACAAGTTTTGAAATATCTAACCTTTCATTTAAGTTATCTATATTTGAAACAGCTTGTTTACTAGATTGCAAATTCTTGGTAGGATTCTTATCTTCTTCCTCTGTTAATCCAACATTGACAGAGTTTAGCCATAGGTGGACAGAAGAAATTCGTAATAAATATGTGTGGGATCAGTTTGTCATTAAAAAGAAAGAGGAATTATATATGAAAATCTCCCAACCTCTGCATCATTTCTTTATTCTATGATGTTAACATAAGTACCTGAGGGTAAGAATAGACAAGAAATGATTTTAATATGTCCTTCTTTTCAACCTAAGTGCTTAAATACTTTTCCTTTTATGGCTCATCTACAGGGCTGAGACAAATATCAGATACTCTATAACACTTTTTTGGCCCTTTTATAATACAGATGCACACGATTGAGTGAAAAACCATTTGTGTGTATGTGTGTGTGTGTGTGTGTGTGTGTGTGTGTGTGTCCAAGTATTCACGTTGTCTTAAAAGGATGGATTTAAGGCAGAAAATGGATTTGGTAATATCATTGATTCAGATATTCTCATGAATTTCCCATGTAGAACTCTGTCTATTCAGAGAAGCAGAACTACTATTGAGTAGTAAGGGGTCAGACCTTAAAAACTGTAGGAGGATCTGGGTGAATGATTGTCAAAAAGGGAAACTGAAGGATGAGAAAAAAGTCATTAACTGTTCCTCTTAAAGCACTTTAATAGGTGAAGACAGGTAAAATCTGAGAAGTAAGCATATCCACCATTGAGATAGGAATGAGAGCAGGAACTTGCATAAATATCTAGAAACCTGCTTCATCTGTACAGCTATGCCTCTGTGGGTCCACAGTCAAGCATCTGGGAATGGGTATGGGGACACCATGTCCACCAGGGTCAGCAATTGGGAAAAGGAGCTGGGTACAGAGTGGAGGAGAATAAAAATAACCTGGAACCCACTGTCAACACTG
This sequence comes from Graphiurus murinus, assembly GCA_004027655.1. Classification (NCBI taxonomy): domain Eukaryota; kingdom Metazoa; phylum Chordata; class Mammalia; order Rodentia; family Gliridae; genus Graphiurus; species Graphiurus murinus. The sequence continues at coordinate 15,550 of PVLC010028079.1, forward strand.
CATCTGTCTCTTATTACATCTCACTACAATGACTTCCTAAGAGTCACCTCCAACTACCAAATCTCATGTAAGTTTGTTTTTTGGCAAACTCTAGCCTAGAATGGTATAGAGAAGAAGAATCTGGGAACCTTGGTTTCCAGCTTAGTGATGTTGATAATACAATGATCTAGCACAGTAAGAGTGTTCTATATAAGGTAGAAGGATATATAGATATAATCTGCTAACAAACAATGGCCAAGATGCTTAGAATTTAGGGGAGAATACAAAATATCCAGGTACCATACACATTGGATCATCTGATAGGTCAGCTATAGCTGTTATGGTTATTTCTGAAGATGGCCATTCCACATTCCACATTCTCTTCTTATTGTGAGACTTATGCTGTCTCCACCAAGAATTATGTGGTGACATATCTCTTCATCCTGTGAATCTGGGTCCTGATAAGTTATGATAGAAATGATGACTTTACAGGATAGGTCATTAAAAGAACACAGCTTCTGTCCCTTCCTCGCTTTCTATCAGGGTGCTGTCCTATGGAACCCAGCCACCATGTTGTGAGGAAGTTCAGACCAAATGAAGAAGCATCATGGAGGTGCTCTAGTTCCTGGCCTCTGAATCCCCAGCAGAAGCCTGACACCTTCAACAGAGACAAGCCTCTCCACTGTTCCCTATAAATTCCTTATTTGCAGAAACCCTGGAGCCGGGCGTGGTGGCACACGCTTATAATCCCAGCATTTGAGAGGCTGAGACCGGTCTCAGCCTCAGCTATCTAGTGAGGCCCTCCACAACTTAATGAGACCCTGTTTCAAAGTAAAGGACAAAAAATAGGGCTGGGGGTATATCTCAGAGGTAGAATGCCCCTGAGTTCAATCCCCAGTACCGCAAAAAAAAAAAAAGAAACCCTGAGTGGTAATACATAATTGTTGTTTTTCTTAAACAACAAATGTTTGGAGGTAACTTTCGAATATATCATAGATAACTAGTACAAGCCAGGCATGGTGGCATACATCTATAATCCCAGTACTTAGGAGACTGAGACAGGAAGAGCTCAGGTTCCAAGCCAGCCTCAACAACTTAATGAAGATCTTACTAAGCAACTTAGTGAGACCCTGTTTTTAAATTGAAAAATAACATAAAAAAGGGATGGGAATGTAGCTTGGAGGTAGAATGCCCCTGGGTTCAATTACCAGCACAACACACACACAACACACACACACACACACACACACACACACACATATACACACTACTAGTACAGATGGACTATGGAAAGCTCCTCCTCTATCCTTTCCTCCAACTCTCTGTTCTCTGGCTCAGTCTTGCTCCCATCAAGTCATATCCAAGGCTATTAGGATTGGTTCTTTCCCAGCAAAGCTAAGAAATAGCCTTACAGTCATCAGATTACAATTCCTGCAAGCCAACAGTCCTTTCTTAGTAGTACTGATCACCTCTCATAGTATAATTTACATGTTGTCAGGTTAGGCAGCATATCGCTCTCCCAACTAAGGATGAAGATGCTGAAGGACAAAAAGGGGGAAAAGAAGATAGATGCTTTTTCTGATACAACTTGTATGGCAGAGTGGGGACTCGCATATAGTGGGCATTCAATGTATATCTTTTAAAAATAGATTAATAAATGACTATGACATGGCATTAAAAGAAGACTCATGTGGATTCATAGTGGACTCTGTTGAGGTTTATGTTAAAGTTGACTTAGGCAGTGGTAGGACTAGGGGCATAGTTACAAGTAGGTAGGCTTGAAGTGTTTCCATCTGTTTGAAGGCAAGTCGAGACTCTCTAGGTCTCGGTGGGAAATCTGGAAGTTCTCTGTGGGGATTTACATTAGTGCTGTCCTTGTAGAACTCAAGAGGTTTTCTTGATTGCTAATCCTCTCTAGCGAAGTTTTAAGTTCTCTGGCTACTACAATGAGCATCACTCTAACCCTCAGGCCCCAGTATCTACACACCTCACCAATAAGGCAGGACAGTCTGTTTATGAGGCAAATCCCATGTGCAAACAAGGCTAGTGCTCCTCAGGTCAGCTTTGCTAACATAGTTCTCCAAACTAATATCATTCTAAGCACTTTAAGCAACATGAATTCTCACTGGGATTTTTTTTTTTTTTTTTTGGCCAAGTAGTTTTTAAGATTTGCCCTTTCTGTAGGTGATATTAATCAGCATAAGGCAGTGGTGCAGTGGGTCAGGGACTTGGTTCTGAAGTCTAAAGATCTATGTTTGAATGCTAGCACTACTGATGATTGCGATGATGAGAAACTTCTTAGCCACTTTCATTATCTTTTAAATACGCCTAATAATGATAGCTGGATTTACTGTGTAGTTTAAATACCATTACATTTTATGTTATATATGACATTATACTATGTACCTGGCATATAGCAAGCACTCATCAAGTGATAACTTTTACTAATATCTTTATAAATGTATTCTTTGGCAACAGATACTTCTGATTCAATTGTCCCTTAAAAACATCAAAAGCTTCCATTATGATGCATCTAATTTTCCTACTTCCTGATTTTGCTACAAAGCCAAGCACTGTAAACTCAACCTTGAAGTTCAGTCTCTTTCATGAAGTTTTTCCCAACACTTCTATTTCATTCATATTTTTCTTTCTTGAAATTCCTGTCACTCATATTACTAAAACATATACTATCATATTTAGTTTGTGGCCACTTTTTTTTCTAATACAGTTTTGGGTGTGGTCTTGAATTTTTAATAGAACTTTAAGTACCTTGAGGAGAGATGTCTTATATAACATCTGTACCATCTTGAATATTCTAGATAGTTCTAGACAAAGATATGGGATAAAAAATTATTGATTTCACCTTTTACTTGGAAGGTGATTAAAATAAAATAATATTCCTCCATTGGAATGGATCAAAGGCACAGCTCATGAGATGTCACTGACAGCTCTAGGTTGGGCCAGAAAGAGATGATCCCTGGTCTTCATTAAGACCTAAGGGATTCTGGCTATGCATCACAGGTGCACAGGATGCATGAGGCACCCAGTGTGCTTTCAGGAAAAGAATCTGTTTAAAAAAAAACCAAATAATCACTTGCCTTCTGGTTTGTCCCTGTATATTGTTAGTCCAAAGCCAGGGGGATGTGGATGGAAAGGGGGGGGGGAGAGCATACTCTCCATTGTATGATCTGCACCATTAACAGGTCTCTCTCTTTTCTAATAACCCCCAGATTTCTCAGCAGGCGAAGGGCAGGGCCTGGACTAGAATAGAAAGTTGACAGACAACAGATCGCTGCCGTGCTTGAGCAGGACTGAGAGAATGGAAAAACTGATCCACAGGAGGTCCACCCTGCCAATTCAGCGGTGGTTGGAGGAAGTGCTTTCAAAACATAATGTGTGGAGGCTGGCAACTCAGCACAGGGAGACATGCCAAAGCTTGCAAGCACCCTCTCTGAGATGGGGTGGTTTCCACCTGGCTAAATCATAGCTTTGAAATGCCATAGTACCTCCCAACTCTCTGTATCACTGCCAACCTCTCAGTATGATCTTGATAGACACTGTTAAGGCAGAGACCAAAGATGGAAAGCAGTGCAGGTGTACAGAGAGTTAGTAGACTGGCTTATAGTTTACCCTTCAAAACTACATCATAAAATATCTTACTCTGTACTACCTTTCCTATCCTGAGTGGACTCTAGTTTAAATAATGAACTCCATGAGTATACCTAGGGTACAGAAGTTTAGCACTTAAGTTACATAGCCTTTATACTTACTATCATTGAACATGTGAATAGAATGTGGTCGCATTGCTGCTGCATTCTGGATCAATTTCCTAAGTCATACACTCGGTAATAGCTCTCTAATGAAAGGGGCTGACCTGGATTTCTTTTTTATTGGATGACATTAGCTAGATGACATTATCCTTATTCTAGCAATAGGGAGAAGATACCACAAAATACTAATAACTTTAAGAATGATGCTTGTCTCTTGGGGAATTGGTGGATAAGGGGAAAGTAGTGTTGAAGGGAAGGATTATGACCTGCTTGGGAGAGATGAAATAAACTGTGATTAACACTCACAGGAGGATTTTTAACTTTATGCCTAAGGTAGCTGGTGGGAAAGAAAACAAATTCATTGATGCGAAAATGCTGAAATTATTGGCTTTCAGTTGAGAGATAAAAATGGAGCCATTGTGATTTGGAAATAGCAACACATTAAGTTTATTCTGCTTAGTTCTTGCAAATCTGTTTTTCATAGTACACCATTAAAATACTTCACTTTCATAATATTTCTATGAAAAAAATGGAAAGGGCCCTAAACTTTATTTTATAGGAGTTGGAATACATCTCCTCTTACTTCAGTTCTGTCAAAATTCACAGAGACTCTAAACTCACAGTTATTACAGAGCAAACGAGAGATTCTTATGAATACACCTGAGTGGAAAAGGGAAACCGATTTTTGATCATATGCTGGGACAGGTTCCTTTTCTACACCATGGACTTTGGTTTTCCTCATCCTCCTGATGTCGGCTCTGTGATCAGAGGACATCTGAAAAGTCTTTGTAAAGAAAATCTTACACTTTAACGTGTCGTATGTGTAGAACAAGGGAGAGGTAGCAGTATGGAGCAAACCTTGGTCCTTTCCTATAAGCAGGAACCTTTTGACAGACTCTCATGCTGTGGGAAATGCTGCTTTTTACTTTAATTCACTCCCTATACGAATGTAGGCACTTAGCCCATTTATTTCCAGTGAGGTGGCAGAAAAGCTCACACTTAAGTGGCACTTGCATGGTTTTGAAATGATTTTTTAGAACCTTAAAAACTTATATGAATATACTGCAATCTCTTTATGAATATCTGTACTAGTAATTCTTTTTTAATTCAAAATTCCATATTGGCAAGAAATTTTTGGAGTAGAGCTTTGTGTAAACTCACTTAGGATGCTGAATTAATAATCCTAATGGTGTCTTTGCAAAGATGTGGAAAGCCAACTAACATGGAAGATCTTGCAATCATTGTCTCAAAATGAAAAATATATACCCTCTTTTCTATCTGTAGGGATTATCTAAGAAAATATCTACACACAAGTCAAGACATATATGTGAGATACTCATTGCTGCTTTATTTAATGTAACAAAAATGGAAACAATCCAAATATCTACATTTGAGGATTAGCTTAAAAATAAAAGTTAAATCATAAAATGGACTACTATTAAAATGATAATGGAAACATCAATATATTAATATGGAGAAATACCCATGATATGCCTGTTGAAAATAGTCACAAAACAATGCTTAAATTATAACAATACTTTAATAGGTGCTTGGGCTATGCACATAAGTTTGCATAATTTTTTTTTCTGTAGTACATTAATGCATTGCTTAACCATGGTGATATTTTCCTGTGCGAATATCACAGTGTATATAAACCTAGGTGAGAGGTCAGTTGCGGCACATGACCTCAAGATGCAATCCAAGAGATGCAGGAAACAGGAGAGGTATGAGGCTGCTGCCGGCATACCATGGCACGCTGCTTCAGAGTAAAAGTTTTCTTAGAAGTAGTGTCCAAAATAATGATGCAAAATAGCACAGTAATTACATAAACCAGTAACATAGATGTTATAGTCCTTTATTCTCACCATCAACTGTTAAGTACTGTACATGATGGCATGTATTATACTTTTATATAACTGGCAGCACAGCAGGTTCATTTACACCAGCACCACTCCACATGTGAGTAATACCTTGTGTTACTATATCAAGACAGCTACAATGTTATTAGACAATAGGAACTTTTCAGTTC
>PVLC010028080.1:8757-21431 GCA_004027655.1 Graphiurus murinus
GAAAGAAATTAAATAAATAAAATGTGAGGATGCTATTCCTGTGATTCATGTTCATAACATGACCTGGATGTTTGTGATGATAGTAATGAGAACATATTGACTGACCAGTGACTTCCAGATAAATGCAAAAGTCTACCTATACATTGCAGCCTTAACTAGGATGCAATGCAGGACTGCTTCCTCATTTGCACAGTATGAATTCCACTTGATGTCCACTGATAGGGAATTGAGGCTTCCACAGTCAGGTCCTTGAAGTACAATTTAGAAAGCACATGACTGATGTGTGAATATTGATCTCTATTCTAGGACTCAATCATTCAATGATTATTATAATAATTTTTTTTTTCACATGACAAAACATGGGGAAGGTCAGCTTCTGGAATGGCTAAGTAACTACTCTGAGACAAACCCTCCTACAATCAGCAATTAAAACTTTTTTTTTTTTTTTTTGCCATTCTGGGTGTTGAACTCAGGAGCATTCTGCCTCCGAGCTATACCCCCAGCCCTATTTTTTTATTCTTTATTTTGAAACCGAGTCTCACTAAGTTGCGAAGTGCCTCACTAGGTAGCTGAGGCTGGCTGTGAACCCGGATCCTCTGGTCTCAGCCTCCCGAATGCTGGGATTACAAGAGTACGCCACCACGCCTGGCTAAAACTTTTAACAAAATAATAATTAAAAAAAAAAAAAAAACTGTTGGTAGGCAAGAGCAAACAGACATTGGAAGGAAGTCAGGACACTGAAGGAGGGAATTCCCACCCAGCCCCCCTTTTAGGATTGGCTTTTAGCCTGAGAGCAGGCTGCCCTCTTCTGCACCTTGTGGGGATTCTACAACTCAGAGAAAACCTGTGGTCATAGTGGCTTGAAGAATCAAAGGACAGAGATGACGCAGATACTGGAGAGCAAAGGGTAAAATCCCTAAAGGAGAGAGTCAGAGAGGGGGAATCGTAAATTCTGTGTATGAATTCCCCTCAAATCTCTGGCTGGTGTCTCAGTCACATAAGTGCAAAGATTTATCAAGCATCCCAGGAATGGACAGAAAAATTGAATGGGGATTTCAACTTCATTCATCACAGAGATGAATCTAGATAAGTTAAATGCCTATTAATGATAAAAAAAAATACTCTTTTTTTCCTTCAGAAATCCATCAGCAAAGAAGTGCATGGATGGAAATATAGGAACCCTTGCAGAGAAATAGAAACTATAAAAAAGGAAGTAAAAGAAAAATTTAAAACTGAAAAGTGTAACATTTGAAATAAAAATATATTGGATAGGATTAGCAGTAGAACGGAGATAACAAAGATAATCGGTGAATTTAAATATATAGATTAATAAAATTATCCAATCTAAATAATGAGAGAGAAAAATGACTGAAAAAAGTGAACAGAGCCTTACAAACTTGTGGAAAAATATCAAAAAGTCAAACATACAAATTATTGGAATCCGAGAATAAGTCCAAGAGAATGGGCTAAAGAAACACTTGAAGAAATAATCACCAAGAATCCTCCAAATTTAGTTAAAGACTTAAATTTACATATCCTGGCCATTCTATAAACCCAAAACAGGATAAATACAAAGGAGATAACATCTTGACACATCATAGTAACACTGCTGAAAACCAAAGATAGAATAAAAATCTTAAAAATAGCTAGAGGAAAAAATAATATATTACACATAGGGAAACTGCAATTTGAAGTAACAAATACTTCTTATCAGAAACAACGGAGGCCAGAAGACAGTGGAACAATTATATTTAAAGTGCTAAAAGAGAAATTACATACACAGACATACATATTATTTATAATTTACTTATTTTGGTCCTGAGGCTTGAACCCAGGACCTCCTTCATGCTAGGCAAGTGCCCTACTACTGAGCTATACCTCCAACCCCTAAAGATATTTTCAGATTTAAAAAAAATACTAAGAAAGTGGGGCATGGTGGCACATATCTATAATCCTGGCACTTTAGAGACAGGAGGATTTCAGGTTCCAGGCCAGTCTCAGCAACTTAGTGAGATCCTGTTTCAAAACCAAAACAAAGCCAGGCATGGTGGCGCACTCTTGTAATCCCAGAACTTGGGAGGCTGAAACTGGAGGATCTGGGTTCACGGCCAGCCTCAGCTACTTAGTGAGGCCCTGGGTTCTAAGCCAGCCTCAGCTACTTAGGAGGCCCTCCACAACTTAGTGAAGCCCTGTTTCGAAATGAAGAATAAAAAAGATAGGATTGGGGGTATAACTCCGAGGTAGAATGCCCCTGGGTTCAATCCCCAGTACCGCAAAAATAAAACAAAACAAAAAACTCATTAAAAAAAAAGGAAATAAAAGTAGAAGACTCTTTTGATGGTAGCCAACATATTTGTACCATAAGAAATGGTAAGGAAAGTTCTTCCAGTAAGAGAAATGATGCCAGATAGGAACATACTATCAGGACAGGAAGAAAAGAAAAGCATCATAAATGGTATATCTGTGTGTATATGATAAAATATGAAGAGGATCTCAAGTTTCCAAAGGTATAAAAAGGATAGGCAGACTGAAAGTATATGTTGACCATCATGACATGATGTAACTTGGCATTACAACAAAACACATAAGATAATTTAGTACTCTCTTATTGTCATGTCCATTACTTCCACAATTCAAATTAATGCAATTTGACTTATACTTACAATCATTGGTGCTCCAGGGTTTTGAGCTATAATTGTAGTGATCACTAATATATCATTTCTAAGCTGACGATCGTAATGACTGAAACCTCTCAAAAATAGATTTCTAAATACTTCCTTCAAAGCCCTAGAAAATAAAACCATATTTTAAAAACAATAGTTATGATCTGATGTTTGTGTCCCTCCAAATTCGTAATTGGGCCATGAGAGTGGACCCCAGAGAGTTCTCTCTCTTTCTCTCCCCTGTGAGAAGATGAGAAGTCAGTAGTCTGTAACCTAGAAGCGCATCTTCACCAGAACTGAACCATGCTGGCACCCCGATCTCAGACATCTAGCCTCCATGACTGTGAGAAATAAATTACCGTTGTTTAAACACCACCCCTGTTACAGCAGCCTCAACTAAGACAGGTATTTCTGTGGAAACTCTACTTAAATATCTATGAACAAAATCTCACTTTTTATATTACACTATTCATTTCAAAGCATTTCTAATCCTTTTCACACTTCTCAACCTGCTTCTACTTCACTGTGTTCCAGATAAGAATTCACTAATCCAATCTATATAGGATTATCAAAGGGACAAAAGATTTAATCACATCATGTTAAAACCATTAAAAGACTTTTAAAAACCACTTAAAGGCTCTTTTCTTTGGATAAACTCCTATCTTTAACAAAGATCATTGGGTCTCTAGTGCTACAGTCTCTGCTAACATTGTTAGCCTTATCTCTTACCATTCTACCCTGTTCTACTCTTACCATATGGAATTTTTGATTTTGATTTTTTTTTTTTGTAAGATTCTGTTTTTACTTGTTTCCCCTATATTGCATGCTCTCTGCATGCCAACTTTTCTGAGTTGTCAGTTCCTATTTATCATTCAGATACCAGATCAGGGTCTATTAGGAAGTACTTACTAACTCTTCAAGTATGGGTCAGGTTCCCTCTCCAGTAGACATTTGTTGATTCAACTCTTGGAACCCATTTGTACTTTTAATGGTAATAGTATCCTCATTTTTATATTTAGGCATTCACTCATTCCCAACTTTTGGCTGTGAGAAGCTTCCTTCAGCTGCCCTATAACCAGTCAGAGCATTTCTTCTCTCTGGCACTGGTAATTCACTCTGTAATGGGCACTGGCCAACGTTAGGCCATCCGGTGCCAACAAGAACTGTCTTCAAATTGAGTTCCTTGAATAAATCGGCCAAGCCTTGAAAAAATCTGTACTTACATAAGTTTTTTCCTTGATTTTGTAGTTACATGAGCCCATAAATATTCTATATTACTTAAAATGATTGAGTTGGGTTTTTGGTCACTTGCAGATAAAAGTGTGTGTTTTTAAAAATATGTAGCATCTTGTAATATATTCTTTCATAATTTATTCTTGTTTTTGATACTGGGGATCAAACCCAGGGGTGTTCTACCTCTGAACTACACCCTCAGTCCTTTTCATTTTTTTTAATCTTAAACAGGGCCTTGCTAAGTTGCTGAGGGTCTCATTAGGTTGCTGAGGCTGAGATCCTTGAACCTAAGATCCTCCTGTCTTAACCTCACAAGCACTGGGATTACAGGTATGTACCACTGTACCTAGCTCTTTCATAACACTTATTACACTTTCTTTTAGTTGCCTATTTCTATTTACTTGTCTTTCTCTTCTAGCATAATGTGAATTCTACAAAACTACAGTCCAAGTATATATTGTTTCCAGTTGTATTTTTATGGCCTATCCTGAAACTTGTACCGAGAAGAATGAATGAATGAATGAATGAATGAGCAACCTGAAGGCTTACTCACATTTTATTGCTAATTTTTATTGCAGTGTCTGGAAGATAGCACTCAATAAGTGCTGTACTGAATAAATGAAATAGTTCTAAATGTTCCATATCCCATTTTATCTTATACTTATGCAGAGGTATAATTTAGCCTTAACAAGCCACTGTAAGAGCCTTCCACATAGAAAATCATAGCTTCTTGTTGTGGAGAATCATTTATACAACAGTACATCAAAAATGGCCCACAAGACAGTCATTACATTAACCAAAAACTTAATTGAATACAGATTCAAACAAAGATGTTAGTCATTTCATTGGCTATTATTTTACAGTTAGAAGCCATTCCTATCTAGTCACAAATACTTACAGCAAACATTCCAAGTTACTAAGCTGTTGTATGATTTCCTCTTTTGAAGACTTTTCCAGTAAGTTCCAAAGTATTTCTGATGAACGAAACAGAAGCTGTCCTGAGGGATCTGGGTCACTGAGATGAGCACAGATTCCACTGGCTGCTTGTGCTTTCATCATTGAAGTACAATTAACTTCTGAAAACAAATTTCAAAAAATATTTGAAAAAATTTTTTTAGAATTTTAACATTGTTAAATGGAAACAAAAATAGTTGACAATGGTGTTGACAAGTGTGTGGTGGCACACGCTTGTAATTCCAGTGTTTGGGAGGCTGAGACCAGAGGATCCAGATTGGTGGCTAGCCTCAGCTACTTAGTGAGGCCCTCCGCAACTTAGACTCTGTTTCAAAATAAAGAATAAACAAACAAACAAATAAACAAACAAACAAAAAAACAGGGTTGGGGGTGTAGCCCAGAGGTAGAATGCCCCTAAGTTCAATCCTTATTACTGAAGAAAAAAAAAAGTTGACAATGAAGTGTTCAAATTTATACTATACAAACCAGAAGTTGAGAGATGCTGCAGAACTTTAAGTACCCAAAGTTTCTCAACAAGTTGATTTTCAAGCAAGGTCATTGACTGGACCATGGTTTTTGCCAATCCTCCAACCTCAGCCATTTTAATCTTGTATGATGAACTAACTTGCTGGTAACCTAACACAGTAAATACGTGCAGTTATTTTACATAATGATCATTAAGACAAAGGAATGAATAATATATCATTCAACAGTAGCAACAACAACAAACTTTTTTAAACAGCCTATGGCGATTAAAAATTGTATAGCATAGGGATGGGCAAACTTTTTCTGTAAAGGGACACATAGTACACATTTTACACTTTGCAAGTTATAAGGTTTCTGTCTCAACTACTTAACTGTAGTATGTTGTAGCATGATATTGTAGCAAGAAGACAGCCATGAACAATCCAAACTAAATGGGCATGGCTGTGTCCCAATAACATTGTTAGTGGTGGGCCACTTTCCACCTGGGCTCCATAGTGCTTATCCCTGATGTTGCATGTGAAGTAGGACCATAAATTTTAGAAGCATTCCGTAAATTCTTAAAAAAGATCAATGTTTCTTATTTGTCAATAGATGTAACTTTCAATAAAGGAAAATGACATGATTATAAATATTGAATATTTCTATTATTTGGCTCAATGTATTGCTTTAGCGCTTTCAAGGGATAACCACTGTATAGTGTCAGCAATAAAATAAGAGGAAAAATATACTGTTCTGATAAATGCTTGCAAATGTAATGGTATTTTAGGGAAGCTTGATTTTTGGTGACATGTCTTATAAGGATTGCCTTCTGTCTTAGGTCGTGTGAGAAACACTCCTTTTCTTCTTGCTGCGGTTACACGGGTGCCTGCCTGACTACATTTAATCAGGGGATTAAATAAACACACACCAGAGGGCACCTGCTCACCCAAGATGAGGCTATTTTCTCCCTTAGTGATCTTACTTACCTAACTCCCTGACATCATGATTTTGATGATGTCAAAAAGACATCAGCTAGCTTCCTTAACTTTGCCATAGTTCTGAGATGTTTGTCAGTTTGCCTTAGTTTCCTGAATTTGATTTCTGGCCAGGAGCAAGGCCTTGTCCATTCTTGGGTGGGTTCTCTATAGGACACCCTTAGTTATTCACCATATAAATCTTAAAAAGCATTTTAAAAGTTCAAAGAGGTAAACCAAAATTGCCTATAGTTTCACCATTTAGGAGATGATAGCATTAAAATTTTGAAATATTTATTGCTGGTTTTTAATGTATGCATATAGCGTGTGTGTGTGTGTGTGTGTGTTTTACTGGGGATTGAACTAATGGGTCTACTTCTGAGATACACCCTTAGTCCTTTTTATTTTTTTGTTTTGAAACAGGATTTAGCTAGGTTACTGAGGCTGTCCTCAAACCTGTGACCCTCCTGCCTCAGCCTCCCAAGTACTGGGATTACAAGTGTGGGCCACCATCTCAGCTTCTCTCATTCTTTAATCCTGCATCTGTCATGATTCTTTATGCCATTAGACTTATCAAGATTAACAACAACTTTTCAGATAGCACAATAACTTTGTCTTTCCATCCTCTGTTACTGAAGCTTTGGTAGCATTTGACACTGAGACTGCCTCTTTCTTCATTGAACATTTCATTCATTGGAACACAAGGCATGACAGTCTTTAGACTTTCTTCCCTCTTTTTGAAACTCCTTCACTGCCAACTTTGGATCATTTTTTCTAAATCTCGAAATGGGCAGTCTCTATGATGTCATTCTTTTCTTTTCTTTTCTTTTTTTTTTTTTTTGCGGTACGGGGGATTGAACTCAGGGGCATTATACCTCCGAGCTACACCCCCAGCCCTATTTTTTATTCTTTATTTTGAAACAGGGTCTCACTAAGTTGCGGAATGCCTCACTAGGTAGCTGAGGTTGGCTGAGAACCCTGATCCTCCGGTCTCAGCCTCCCAAATGCTGGGATTACAAGTGTGCACCACCGTGCCTGGTTTATGTCATTCTTGGTCGCTTGCTGCTTCATCTCCTGGCAAACTCAACCATTTTGATGGCTTCAGTTTTTATTTCTAGATGGATGAATTCTAAATCTGTATTTCTGGTCCCTGCTGGTTTTGGTATCCAATGTCTATTATCTACCAAATGTTTCTGTCTATATCATTAATATTTCAAATTTGATATTCAATGATTTCCTTACTTATTTCTCTAGTTCAGATGTCTTTCTATGTTTTCCTATCCCCAATCTTTTTTTGAACCACCACGAACCTTTATTTTGATATGTATTAAAGATCATATAATTTAAAAACCTTTATATCTTCTCTCCTTCCTAGATTGATAATAAATTATACAAACTATGAAGGTAAAAAGTGTGTCTTAAGTAACATTATATCCTCACAGTGCATGTGTCCTCTGTCTTGATACCACCTGTGTCTGTGTGGTTCATTATACCATTATAATAAGATACCTTAACTGTGACATACAGAACTTTTCTCAGACATGATGAGAAGAGTTTAACATTTGAGTAGAAGATATTATGATTAATTTTAAAATATGTGGAAAAAAATAATAATTGTATTAATAGTATTAACAAGCAACATTAATAGTAGTAATTAACCTAATTTGGATATGACTTTTGTGTCATAAATATTTAGAATAGGAATAAAAACCTCATTAAAACTCAGTATATGTGTGTGTGGGGGGTGTGTGCGCGTGAGAGCACACCTACACATACACAATTTTTAAAGATGACTGGAGGTCAAGACTACAAAAAAAGAGCCTTGTTATAACATGCAGCATTTGTACGTCTACTGTATCTTTGAAATTCAGAGAGAAGCGAGACAAAATATTCCATTTCAAAAGACACAAGTTATTACTGAAACAGCATTGAAAATTTTACCTGGAATATGCTTCTTTGGTGGCTCTGCATGATAAAAGTCAACAATACACTTACAAATTTGTATCCTCAGTTCAGAACTTGGTATTTTCATTAAGTTACCTGCCAGAAGGATAAATGAATGCTATGTAATAATAATGTTAGAAGTTTATGTGCAAATTTAAACATAAAATGTTAATATTATTTAAATAATTAAAAATCATAAGAGATTCGAATTGGATCCTGTAATTTTATAGGCAAACACACACCTTCACAGTCATGCGTGAGGATGCATTCTGAGAACTGCATCATTGGACAATTCTGTTGTACACAGAGTGCAAGAGAAAATGATGCCATCAAGAGACCTGGTAAACATGAGATGTCGGAGGTTGCTGCCAGCATAGCAGAGTGAGTTAACTTATTATTATTTTTTTTTTTGGTACTAGGGATTGAACTCAGGGACATTCTACCTCTGTGCTACACCACCATCCCTTTTTATTTTTTATTTTGAAACCGGGTCTCACTAAGTTGCTTAGGTTCTTGTTAAATTGGTGAGGCTTGCCTTGAACCTGTGAATCTCCTGTTTTAGCCTCCTGAGTACTGAGATTACAGGTGTAAACCATCATGCCTGGTTATGGTTAACTCTTCTTATTATTTATTTATTTTATTTTATTTTACTATTTTTTTGGTGTAGTAGTTAAGATTGAACCCAGACCTTCTAATTTCATTCTACATCCCCAGCCCTTTTTATATTTTTTGTTTCAAAACAGGCCTCACTAGGTTGTTGAGTCTCCCTACATTGTGGAGGCTGGCCTTGAACTTTTGATCCTTCTATCTCAGCCTCCCTAGTACTGAGATTACAGGTATGTGCCTTCATGCCTGGCTACAGGTTAACTTTTCTTTTTTTCTTGGTATGGAACTGAAGATTGAACCCAGAGGCATTCTACCTCTAAGCTACATCCCAAGTCCTTTGAAAAAAAATTGGTTTTCTAAACAGGGCCTCACCAGATTGCTGAGAGTCTCTATACATTGTCAAGGCTGGCCTTGAACCTGGGATTCTCCTGTCTCTGCCTCTCAAGTACTGTGTTTACAGTCATGTGCCACCATGCCTGGCTTACAGTTAACTCTAAAAATATCTAGAATATTTTCTAGATATCTAAATATCTAGAAATAATATACTCTAAATGATAAAAAGATTGTAAATACATAAACCAATAATATAGTCATTTACTATCATCGAGTAGTATGTACTTTACTTAATTGTATGTGCTGTATGTTTACACAACAAGCAGTGAGGAGGTTTGTTTACCCAGCATCATCACAAACATGTGAGTAATGAGTTGTGTTACGATGTTACACCATCACTGAGTAATAGAAGTTTTTGGGTTGCTAATAATTTTATGGGACCACCATTTTATATATAGTCTGTTGTTGACCAAAATATAGCAATAAGGTGCATGATAGACACACACACACACACACACACACACACACACACACACACACACAAAATTAAATTCTGGTGATGCTGCTTATTGTCTGTGTAAACTTGAGTCTTCATTTTTCCATCTAGGTATGATAATAATTACTACATTTAAGATAATTGTGAGGATTAAATGAATTAATATGAAAAAATGGGCTGAGAACTTTTTCTGGCGTATAGTATTACTTGTGTTAGCTACTATTTTGGCACGATGTAGGTTAACATTGTGTTTCCTAGAGAGTCAGCAATGTGTTGCCTTTAATAATATAACATCCTTTCCTTAAGGTTCCAGGTGAGCTTTGCTCAATTTGCCAACAGACTGGAAGACAAGGTCACTCAACAGTCATTGCCCTGCAGGTAACAGTTTATGCTCACATGAACTGGGTGGGGTTGGGAAATAGAAAGAGTTCCTTTTCAGGTACATCTAAATATCTATTGAATTGGCTTTAACCTGTATAATAATTCAAAGTAGATTGCATTTACTCTGCTAAATCATACAAGTATGATCCCATGAAAATCTGAAGATAATCTGTGGGACACTGAAAATGACCTGTGCTCTCTGGATGCTTAGGATAACTAGAATCAGTAGTATCAATCAGCTTTAGGATTAAACCAGATTGGGTTGGAGTCTCTGGGAATAAATGAATCATAGGATATTCCTCTAAGACTTGGACTGTGTGTGTGTGTGTGTGTGTGTGTGTGTGTGTGTGTGTGTGTGTGTTAGGCCTTGCCTAACGTTCACCTCTAGAGGAAGAGGTCAGATGGCAAGAAGCAAGGGGTTGAAGGAAGAACATGAAGGACAGTCTCAGCCTTGCTTTAGGAGACTCTGCAAAAGACATCACTTCAAAAATGCCAAGATTTTTCCTCAATTTTGTTTTTGTGGACACTTCTTTTAGAGTTAGAAAATCATTATTGAGGCTTTAAAAAAAATCTTTAGATGACAGGAACAACTAAAGTTTTCCAACATGCAAATTTATGGGAAATCTTAGAGTTTTTCATCTGCTTCTCTACTCTTTTAGTTCTTGTAAATTTAGATCATTTCTCACAGCTTCCTGTTTTATCATTATTGGGTAGAATACCATCTTCTTCCCTTATCTGTTAGGAGAATCTTGCTCCTAAATCAGAAAAATCTATATATCATTTAGAAGAAAACATAATATTACTAGTATAATAGTAGAAACTGTAAGTTATTAGTAACAGTCATGGATAGCCTTTGTTCAATACTTCATACTGTATACAATTATTTTAATCTCACATTTCCAGCACTTAAAAAAGTGTGTGTCTGAGGGAAGAAGAGCAGTAAGTAATCAGTGAAGGGATTTCATAACAAGCTAAGAATTCATACTGCCCTCAAATGAAAACAGTAATGTGTTCTGTTCCCTAACAGACCATCATTAAGTAGAGTAGGCTAACAGTAAGAAATGGGTCATGTATTCATCATACTAATATCTGCCAACACTCCTGGAGGCATCATTGTAAAATAATATGGACAAGCCAGGCGCGGTGGCACATGCCTATAATCCCAGTACTTAGGAGGCTGAGGATTGTGTGTTTGAGAACAGCCTCAGTAATTTAATGAGTCCTTGAGCAACTTAGTGAGACCCTGTTTCAAAATAAAAACTAAAAAAAAAGGCCCCTGGTTTCAATCACCAGTAACACACACACACACACACACACACACACACACACACACACACACACACACTTATAATACAGGCAACAGAAACATTTTAAAAATTTACCAGAATGTGTGTGACAAGAGTGTGGTGGCACACACTTGTAATCCCAGTACTTGGGAGGCTGAGACAGGAGGATAGCAGGTTCAAGAACAGCCTTAGCAAGTAATAAGACTCTCATCAACATAGTGGGATGTTGTTTCAAAATAAAAATAAAATAGGACTGGAGATGTAGCTCAGAGGTAGAATGCCCCTGGGTTCAATCCCCGGTAAAACACACACACACACACACACACACACACACACACACACACACACACACACATTATCAACAAAGCCTATATATTTTTTCTAATACTACCATGTCTTCTTTTTGGTTGGCTTCCAATTGTAAAATTCCCACCGATGACAGAGATTCACAGAATTAAAATCTCCTATTATTCCTCAGCCTGACTGCTTAAGGTCTTCTTTAATTCCTCATGTTTAATCTAATCTCTACAATATGTTTACCTATTCTATGCCATAGAGTAAGCAAATTCTAGATAGTTATCTCAAAGTAACTACAATTGAATACTATGAAACTTAGACATAAAAGAATTATAAATAAAAATGCTATATTAAAATGTCAAAATGAAAAGAAAATAACATGGTAAAAATAAAAATGTTTTTTACTCATTGCAGTTGAATGTCTAAAGTTTATGGAGTATGATTCTGGAACATTACTATTCAGCAAATGCTTTTTGAAAAATTTACTAGGTCAACTGTGTATCTTTTATTTTTCCATTACAAATAAAGACCTAAATTAATAAGTACAAATTTAATGTAGAATTTGTTCTGGGAACATGTTGTCATGTCTCAGAGGTTGACTCAAAGAGCTGATGTAATTTCCTAGGAAATATTTTCTTTCTCTAGAAAATCATATAATAGCTCAAGTATAAATGCCTACTCTTTTGTGATATTTTTTCAAATTTTGTACCCAAAATATGATTCCTATATCTTTATGTGTATTTTAAAGTTCTTAATGTTCCACCATTTTATGATTTTTTTCATTTTATAATTTTATTTGAAACTTTAGATAATTTAGTGAAAAATAAGGAGCTCAATAATTCTAGCAATTCAGTATGAGTTCAAAGTTGAAATTATTTTTTTGATTACTGAAAGAAGGGAACATATGCTTTCTGCTTAACAAAAAAGGTTAAAAATATTTTATCAAATTAAATAATATAAAGTCAAATAAGCACAAGAAAGTATCTGCCAGTCTTGACACTTGGAGAATATAGAATCATGTTGGTATCATAAAATACCTAAG
>PVLC010028081.1:0-21345 GCA_004027655.1 Graphiurus murinus
ACTCTCCTTTTAGGTTTGAATCACTGCCTGTACCCTCTTCCCCATCGCTGCCTTGGCAACATCACTGGTCTCAGAGTAGCCAGTACTCTGAATTTTAGGTTTATCATCCATTAAATTTTTAAATAAATGATTTTATCACCTATTCATCAATTCCAAGAAATCTTGTTTAGAGTGGCTTATATTTGAGGTTCAGAAATGGATATAAAAACTACATGTTGTCTGTGATGACATCCTTTTTTTTTCACTTGATGTAATGTCTTTGGGATTCATCCAGGGCTGTTACATGGTATAATTTGTTCATTTTCCTGTTGGCTTAATGATCTGTTGTGACAGGGAGCCTTGGTTTATCTGGCTGTTCTGTCAATCAACATTTGATTTGTTTCCAGTTTGGGCTGGTATGAGCCATACTGCTGTGAACAGTCTTGTATGTGTGCCCAGGTGCAGGTGTGCAAGCTTTTCTCAAGAGCTTGGACTTAGGAATGAAATTGTAGCTCACGGGATATGTGAATATTCAACTTTGTAAGGCAGGGCTAAATTGTTTTCTTAGTTGACTGCAGCCATTTATGCTCCCTGAACAGCATTTGTTTTCATTAGATTTCTTTCCCTGCCCCAACCTATTGGGAATAAAACGGTATCTTATTTGTTCATGATTTCACTTTAACTATTTATGAGTTGATTTTTTTCCATATTTATGAAATATTCATGTTTCCTCCTCTGTAAAATACCTGTTCATGTCTTTAGTCTATTTTTCTATGAACTACATCTTTTTCCTATATATTTTTAAGAATCCTTCATATATTCTATATTCTATTGCTTTACCAGTTACATCTATTATAAATATCTTCTTCCAATTTGTGCCTTGCCTTTTGAATTTCTTTCTGGTGTCTTTGACAAAGATAAACTTGTTGTTTTAATGTAAATAGATAGGTCAATCATTTCTCCTATGATTAGTGATGGTAGGAAATTCCTTTCCTGCCTTGAAGTGATAAGAAATAGTCTCAAATTTTCTTTTAAAATTTTAACACCAGGTGAAGTGGCTTACACCTGTAATACCAGTACTTGAGAGACTGAGACAGGAGGATCATAGGTTCAAGGCTAGTCTCAGCAATTTAGTGAGACTCTCAGCAACTTAATAAGACCCTATTTCAAAATAAAATGAATAAATAAAAATGGCTGGGGGGTAGTTCAGAGGCAGAATGCCCCTGGCTACAATCCTCAGTGCAAAAAAAAAAATATTAAAGTTTTGTTTGATATTGAAGTTCTTAAATAATATAGGATTTTTTTTTCATTATGGATAAAATGATTTTTTGTGCCTTTTATAAAGTAGTCCTTCTCTTCTCCAGGGATCTGTGATGCTATCTCTGTGGTTTCCCTTGCTCTATGTCTAGAAGACCTACTGTGTTCCTTTAGGACAGTTTTCTATCCCTGTGTGAACACCAGCTTTACTTGTGTGCATAGTTGTAAACTGTCTTAATATGTCCTGTTGCTGTCTTGTTATTCTTCTTTAGAAATGTCTTGATTACTCTTGAGTTTTTAATTCTTTCATATGAACATATGAATTTTATTTTATTTTATTTATTTATTTATTTTATTTATTTTTTTTGCAGTACTGGGGATTGAACCTAGGAGTATTCTACCTCCGAGCTATACCCCTAGTCCTATTTTTATTCTTTATTTTGAAACAGGGTCTCACTAAGTTGAAGAAAGCCTCACTAAGTAGCTGAGACTGGCCACGAACCATGGACAGGACAAAAAAGAGCTTAGCATGCATGAGCTATTGAGGCACAGAAACTTATTTATGAAAGCAAGGAGTGCACATTCCAGGGAGAATTGCAGGCTGTCTCAAGAGTGAGAAGCACTTTTGGGGTTCTTGGGCTCCTCGTTGAAAGGAAACTTGGTGAGTGGTGGGCACGAGAAGGGATGTGGGGATGACATTAGTTGGGTGGCCACAAGATGGTTTGTAGTGGTCTGTGTGTTCTCAGGTTCTCTGATCAATATATAACGCTGGGAAAGCACCCTGTATTACAGGTTTCGCATCTCCCTTTGCTCAATCTATTCCCTAAAAATGTGTGTGTTTGTGGGCTAACAGTGCACTGGGCAATTCTCATAAATGAATGAATTTTTAATAACTTAAAGATTGTGAATAGAGATTTGGAGATGTCCCAGAAATTTGAGAGTGACAGGTCTAGGGGGAAACTGACATGGGAGGAAAAGTCTGAGGAACTTTAGCACAAGGTTTTCCTCCTTTCTACCTTTTTTTAAACTCTTTTAATTTCTTCTATCCTCATTGTGACTTTGTTCATGAGAGTGACGGACCCTTTCCTCTTACACTGTTCTTTCAGCTTGAGGATCCATAAAGCATGAAGGCTTCATGGAATGGGATATGAGCGTTCTTTTTTTGTTTGTTAGTTTGTTTGTTTTTTGGATTCCCCAAAAGAACTTGGATACATTTGCAACACTCACTGTAAAACTCTCTTGTCTTGATATTTTTTTTGGTGGAAGGCCTCTTTTCTTGTAATTAAATTCATGTAAGATTGTAGGAATTTCATTTTAATCTGCTTCGATAAATCACACTTTTCTAGGAATTCGTTCACTTGATCTATGTCTTGCTGATCCTTAGTTCATAGAAAATGGACCTACCCAAAGTTTTCCTACTGTGCTTGTGAAAGTTTTGATGTAGGAGCATTTTAGGCTTTTTATCATCTTTTTCATCATTTACAAGTAACATCAATCCACATTCTGGTCAACTAGCCAGTTGGTCAATTTTCATTCAAGTGCAGTTCAGCCAAGTTCCTCGCAACTAGTCTTTCTAGAAAGATTTCCTTGTTTCCTTGAAGGTTATTGTCTTATTATTTTCAAAAAAAACATGTGATATATTTCTTAGCTGCTCCCACTCCACCCAGTATAACCAGTGTATAATGAACACAATATATACTTTGATAAGTTACCATCACAAAAATCTTACTGTTATTATTTTGAATTTAAGTTGTATGGGATGGTTCTACAGCTATAAAAAAGCAATTAAAAAGAAAAAAAAGACAAATACTAGCAATAATAAAACCTTAGTTTAAAAACTAAGGTTTTATCTCTTAATACGTTTGTCTTCTAAAACTTAAATGCATAGAATAAACAACATTCCTGTTTAATGTGAATCTTTTGGATAACCTAAATTTCCATATAAATGGGTAAGTAGGAACTAAAGTAACTCTTTTGGGACTGTCAAGAATTCCAAGATAAGTAACTATCTACTTTGTTTTCATCAAAGACTATCCCTTGGTTAACCGAGTTCAAGTTCAAGGCCAAGTGCAATTACACCTGGCAACTCTCACCTTTGGAGTGCATTAAGAGTGCAGTTATGAGCTGGGCATGGTGGCGCATGCTTGTAATCCCAGTACTTGGGAGGCTGAGACAGGAGGATCCAGGTTCATGGCCAGCCTCAGCTACTTAGCGAGGCCCTCCACAACGTAGTGAGACCCTGTTTCAAAATAGAGAATAAAAAATAGGACTGGGGCTGTAGCTCAGAGGTAGAATGCCCCTGGGTTCGATCCACAGAACCACACACACACACACACACACACACACACACACACACACACACACAAAGTGCAGTTACACCCTGTACTTCAAGTTTTCATGAAGTGTCAAACTACCACTTAAAAATATGAGATTCATTGATGTTTTGCAGGAAGAATCGGTTTGTTTGGATTCTGAGACAGATGAACATATCCACTGGTTCCAGCAAGAGTATGTGAAAACAGAAAAGGACTGGGGAGAAATTGATAAGAGGATGAGCCAGACTTTGGAAATAAGAAGAAAGATGATTGGCAGCAGAAAACCTCTGAAGGACATTCTTAAAATGTTTCCTTTCTTGAAGTGCCCTTATCAGGTATCATTATTCATTTAGAACACTCTCTCATTATAGAATCAAATTGCTTTTTCTCTCTTTCCTCCTCAAGTAGTAACAGGACAACATAGCAGGATGCTGGGTATGACTCTTGGCAGGGTGTGATTGTGAGTGGGGCCAGTGATTGGGCAAGAATTTCAGGAAGCACATTCAGAAAAGAGGCACTGGCTGCCTCCAGAATTAGAGGTCCCTGTCTTGGACACATCATGGAAGCTGGGGGATTCATTCATAGGTTTATTTTGACAGTGTGAGTTAATCAGGTCCCTTTTTGCATGCTTTTAGACAACTAAGATGTTTTATTAAGGAACTCTTAGAATGCAGTGTTAATCAAAATCTGTTTCCTTTATGATCAGAAGAATCATTTCATAGAGTGATCTTAAAAGTGGAGAAAGTTTAACGGGCAAATCAAAAACCTTCCTGTTGAGTTTATTTGAGGGCCATTTCATCATTTCAGTGTGATTTTAATGAAAGATTAATCAAAGTTTTTACCAGAAAACACATTCCATGGAAGAATTCTGCAAGTTCATTCAAACACAATAAAAATCAAAGATTTTTCATATTTTTCTTCTCCCTCTCCCCAAAAGAATTTGCCTATAAGTATTATTTTATTGGTAATGTCAGTAGCAAACATCTAAGTGCTTACCACGCAGCAGGCACCTCCTTACAGCTTTGCATGAGTTCATTTATTTCTCACGGCAACCCTACTTAGTTTTGGCTTGTTCTTTTTCTTAATCTTTGGGTTGCTAGGAAGCATAAGTCAGAAACCTCTGGCTATTAGATATAACAGAAATGCCAGATTGACACATCTACAAAATAAAGTTTTAAAGTAAAAACCTGTCAAATGGACAGCCTACAAATTCTAAACATAGGGAATATGTTTAAACAAAAAAAAAAAATTTTTTTTTATACTGAGGCTTGAACCCAGGGGCATTCTACCTCGGAGCTACACCCCAGACTTATTTTATTTTTTATTTAGAAACAGGGTCGCACCAAGTTGCTGAGGGTCTTGCTAAATTGCTGAGGCTGGCCTCAAACTTGGTATCCTACTGCCTCAGCTTCCCAAGTACAGGGATTATAGGTGTGCACCACCACACCTGGTGTGGGAGCATGCTTTAAATGTCAATAGCTCCCAAAGTGCCTAGCAGAATACCATGTGTGGCACAGAAACCCAAGTGTTTGGGTTTTGCTTTTGGCTGTGATGGAGTAACTGGTCCTGGACTAGTCTTCCCACCACTCACATGGATAAAGCAGGAAAAAAAGAGGCTGCTGTTCACAGACATCAGTTCACAGGCATTGCAGGTCTCTGGACCTCAGTAAAGGGAACACATGAGCTCTGCCTCAGTTTCTGCTGCAAGTTTCCTTTCTAGATCCTTGCACAGAGGTGGAAACCAAGCTGCAGATGGGGGTGAGGGGGTCTCACTGATCTGAACAGGGAGAAGTTGGAGCCAGGGAAGATGAAACAGCTGGTAAATGCACACAGGGTACTGGAGGAAACGGGGTTGGTGGCAGAAGCCCACACAGGGGTCCCCGAGGGCTTTGGCTGAGAGCCAGGCTGCACTGGATAAAACTCTACAATGTCTTAAAGAGAGAGGCTAGCTGGGCGTGGTGGCACAGGCTTGTAATCCCACTACTTGGGAGGCTGTGACAGGAGGATCACAGATTCACAGACAGCCTCAGCAAGTATTAAACTCTTATCAACCTAGGGAGACTTGGTTTCCAAATAAGAAACAAAATAGGGCTGGGGGTATAGCTCAAAGGTAGAATGCCTCTGGGTTCAATCCCTATCATAACCACAAAAGAGAAACAGAGAGAGAGGGGGGGGGGGGAGGCGAGGCTGCTACAAGACCGAGAGTGACATCAGAGGTCACACAATGTTGATAAGTAAGAATTCTGCTCTAGCAGAGAGAACCACTGAGCACCTCGGGCATACACTTGGGAAAGTCCATGACTTATGAGTGATAATCATTTCCTGAGCTTGATATTGCCCTGTGACCAAGGACAAAACCCAAGATAGACTTGCCTAAAGAAATGACAAAATCAAGTCTGACAGGAACAGAAGGAACAACCAGTAATTTAACTGCTTGCCAGACCAAAATTTAATACCCTTTAAAGGAACACAATTTAATTTAATCCAAGCTCCCTGCTAGTGGACCACTAGTACAGTATCTAGTGCTCACGCTCACTGGTTGCTACCTGGTTGCTTTCATCCTCCTACCCCCCCCCCACACCTGCTTCACAGCCACTTAGCTAATACTGTAACCAAGTCTCCAAAAGGTCTTCCAGCTGGACATGGTGGTGTACACCTGTAATCTCAATACTTGGAAGGCTGAGACAGGAGGTTCGAGGCCAGCCTCAGCAATCAATTTAGCAAGGTCCTCAGCAACTTAGTGAGACCCTGTTTCAAAATTAAAAATAAAACAGGGCTAGAGGCATAGCTCAGCGGCAGAATACCCCTGGGTTCAATTCTCAGTAATACACACACATACACACACACACACACACACACACACACACACACACAAAGGCCAAAAAATCCATTCCATTGTTCTATTAAGCCAGCTGCTTCAGGGTGGTGAGGAACATGGTAAAATCAGTGAGTTGAGCTGTGTGTATTATCATGTTGAAGATAAAAGTCCTTTAGGTGGAATTTAAAGTATCAATATGAACTCATGGTTTTTAATACATATATATGTATATATATATGTGTGTGTGTATATATGTATATATATAGTTATGCACATACATAAACACACAGATATAGATGTTTATGCATAACTGTGTTTATATATATATTGTCAACCTAAATTGTAAACAGAGAAAGATTCTTCAAAGACTGTATTTTAGAGGGAATATGGCAGTGAAAATACATATACCATGATCATCTCTGTGTGTATTCCAGGAAGTTAAGGCAAAAAGAACATTTTAAGGGCCAAATAAGGAGGATTACATTGTTTTTGAAATAATAATCGTTGGCTACAAGGATCGATAGCAAAGATGGCATCAGTCCAAGGATGGAGTGACAGCTGGACAGATACTCTTGCAGAAGTCTCTCCTATATAGGGCCATGGTGGCTTTTGTGCAAGACCGTGGTACTGACAGAGGCTTTTTGTGGTAGTTCTTGTTATCAGGCCTATGAGCATGAGATCCCTGCTTTTGTAAGTTGCCTGCCAGCTCTATTATTATTATTACTATTATTATTATTATCATTACTATTATTATTATTGGTTAGGGTTTTATACAAGCGACTCCATTATGATTCTGAGAACTTTCACAATATATAAAAATATATTTCCTAGCCTTGATCTATAAGAAAGTCTAGAACAATAATACCTCAGTAGTAAGGAGCACACCTAGGGCTGAAATTTTAGTTTCTAAATGGAATCCTTTAATAAAAGGAACTGGGGCTCTTGGAGACATGGATCTTTGACTCCAGGGCTGATGCAAAAAATTTAAGAAAAGATACAAGATGAATCTGAAATATTGTATAATGTAGAAATTAAGGAAGAATTCACAGACTAACAGGATATGCCAGAAGGCACATGAATCAGCTTAAAGCAGTTCCCACTGGACTAATCTGGACAACTTGAGATGATAAAAATTATAATTTAAGGACCAGATTTGTAATCATCTGAGTAAAATGGAGTTCATTAGTCTGTAGAAATATCAATGAATAAGTAAATGAATGTGGAAGAGAAAGCTCTATCCAAGGTAGAAAACCAACCAATAGCTGGGCGTAATGGCACACTCTTGTAATCCCAGTACTAGGGAGACTGAGACCGGAGGATCTAGGTTTGCAACCAGCTCAGCTACTTAATGAGGCCCTCCGGAACTTGAGACCTTGTTTCAAACATAAGGAATAAAAAATAGGGCTGGGGGTGTAGCTTGGAGGTAGAATGGCCCCTGGGTTCAATCCCCAGTACTGTAAAAACAAAACAAAACCCAAATAATAAATTTAGAAAAGATAAAATTTAAAAATGCCATTTGGTAGCCATTATAGTGATATTTGACTGAGGCCATAGGCTCATCAGCGAATGCTAAGTCTGGTGGATGAAAGTTGCATGAAGAACAAGATACATATATTCAAGATATCTCCTCATGAAGTACTTACAACATTTATAAATTAACTGTACAGTGTAGAAACCTAGCATCTCCAGTGCTGGGATCAATCTCCATTTTGTGTCACAGTGTAAAATGCTAGCATTTGTGCACCAAATGCATAAGTCATGAGGAAAATTTACACAGATCTACACTGAGGGATGTTGAACAAAGCAACTGGCCACTACTTTTCAAAAACGTAACAGAAACCAAGAAACTGTTTCAACTGGAGACCAAAGAGGCATGGTCCCTAAATCTCAGCTGTGATTCTGGATTAGATCCAGGACTCATAGAGAATATGAGTGGATCAACTATCAATTTGAATGAGACCTGATTTTCCTGATTTAAATGACTTTGTACTTAGGAAACACACAATGTAGAATTAAAGGGTAATGGGAGGATCATGTCCACAGTGTATTTTCAAATGGATCAGGAATTGGGGAAATTTGCAGGAAGGACATTTGTTTACTCCCATTAATATTTCTGCAACTTTGATGTAAATGAAGTTATTTCAAGATAGATAAAAAATGAATTCCTAAGCTCTGGGACCAGGGCAGAAGCATATTCTACCTTTTGTGTGCTATGCTTCTTGTCTGCCTGCTGAGAGAACCATTTCCTCAGGGTTTAATCTAGATTAGCAGTCCATTGAGAGCTGCCTGGTACACAGACACTATGCCTTTATGGGAATGTGCATTCCAGCTTTCAGACAATTTAGCGCTCAGAACTTATCTTTGGGAAATTTATGACCAAATGAACAATGAGTCCCAGTGGATAGTATGTAACTGTTCTTTACAGTTTTAAGGGAAAGCAGTGACTAAATTAATTCATACTAGTGTGGATGACTAATAATCTGATGTTACTGTCAACAAAAAGGATTGAGCAGCAGTGGTGGTGGAATTCTCTAAAGCGTGGAATTTAGGAAGTGGTAGGAAAAGGTGGTTTTCAGTAAAGGGCTTCCCTTAAGGTAAGCTGGTTTTGTTTTGGCTTGGTATTTGAATCTTTTGCACTTACATTGTCTTTCAATGTTTATCTCTGTCTAATCTAACAATCTCAAAAGCACTCCCTTTTCCCTTTAGGATGTTATAGTTGGGTATTTTTCAAAGGTTGCTTCCTCAAATCCAATAGTTTTCTTGTTTTGCCTCTTGTTAGATGCTGCCAAAACATAACAATGGAACTTACCTAGAGAAATGAAGGTCCTGGAATCCTGGCTACATAACCAAATAGCCCAGCATGCATGTATACTTTGAAATCCTTTTTTGTTGAGCCAGTCTGCCTCTAAAGTTTTAATTATTAATTGGCTTTATTTTCTCAGTTCTAGAATTGGGAAAACTAAAATGTTTTCCATAAAATTATTTTCCAAAAAATAAGTAAAATAAAATAAAAGTTTCCCAAAGTTTTTGTCCCATAGGTTTAGGATTTTTCTATGTCCATCATTTATCTTTTCTTATTCACTTCAGATTTTCATTCTTTTCTCCTTCCTCATCCTAAGTCTTAACTTCTCCACTAAAACTGCTGAAAAATTTAGTATTTTAAACCATCATTCAAAACTCAATAATACTAATTCTGAAGTTACTTCCTTACATTACATATATTAAGCTTGTCCTGTGATCTGATATCTCTATTGCTTCTTCTTTTATCAGATGTTCAGAGAATTCCAACTTCTGACCAGAACAGATATTTATAAGAAAACAAAACATATTTTGGAATCTTATTCAGAAAATATATTGGCTGCTCTCTCAGTTGTGGACAATCCAATCAATATTGTGTTGCAAGAAAAAATGAAGGAGTATACAGATGAAGACATGTTGAAATGTTAGTAAATCTGGCAGGTGGGGTGAGCTGGTTGGTCTTTTTTCTCCATATAATTCAGGATATTTAGAAAAACTGCTTTGGTAATAAGTAAAATTCAATGAAACAACAGGTGGGAGAAAAAGAATTTTTCAAATGGGGAGGTAGAGGTATAGATTTAAAAAGTGTAGTTAGTAAGCCAGGTGTGGCACATGTCTGTAATCCCAGTACGTGGGAGGCTGAGACAGGAGGACAGTAGTTTGAGGAGAGTCCCAGGAAGTAGTAAGACTCTCATCAATCTATCAAGACCCTGTTTCAAAACTAAAAATAAGGTTGGGGTGTAGCTCAGAGGTAGTAGAATACCCCTGGGTTTTATCCCCAGGACCATAAATCAATAAACAAATAATATTCTAAAAATTTATTTGGGGGAACTAGTAACCTATTGATACAAATCATAAGCTAAAACATGACAAAGTCATCCTGGCAGGTGGAGAGTACAGAACTCTTGTCTCTCCTGGTAGTGACTATAGGAAAATATGCGGTTTCCAGTGTTTTATTAGAAGATGCTGGCTACAAAAGGTTGTGAAACACTCACTTACTTAAGAAGGCTAGTTTATCCTCTGTCGAAGGTAACAATAACAAAAGTCCAGATGCTTTTTCACTAGCTTTGTTTATAATTGTTAAAAAATTATTTTACTTGGACTGTAAACACATTTGCTTTGACAGATATGAAGATGACAGCCACTTGTCTACTTCTCCCGGATGTTTTTGGGGATGACCCCAGCCTTTTTGTAGTGGTGAATGAGAAGGTATGTGGTATGTTAATGGTGGTTGGTTTGCCATTTTACATCTCCATGTGATAATTTGCTTAAAAACAAGTTAGTGATCTATTTTTGTTATATTTACAAATATGCTAGATTGTAATAAGCTCATTTATTGTAATATTATGGTTAAGTTCAGATGTCTTGTTATGTAACTATTTTATATACATGGGGTGGTGACTCCATTGTTTTTTTTCAGGTGCAAGTGTCTACACCTGTGTTGGAAGTTAAAAACCCCTTCAACATTGATGTCTGTGAATTTTACTTATATGTGGACAAAGAGAAGCTCACAAAGGTGGATGACTGTGTCACAGCCCTGGCTGCTCTAGTGGCTGCCTTTCACATATTTAGGATCGAGTGTCCAAGAAGACTGTTCCAAACCCTCAACTTCCTAGAGACCTTGATCTTTGATATACATAGCCCCTATTTTCCTTCTTTGAAAGAAAAGGAAAAGGAAGTATGATTTTAACCCCCACTCACTTAAGAGCTGCCAAATATTGCATTAGAACTTACCTCTGGGATAGCTAAAGCTTTATAAAAAACTTTGATTTAGGGTTGTGGGAGAGGTAGGTGTTACAGTCATCCTGTATCAAAGATGCTAATGAATTTAAATGCCTTCTCTCTTTACACTTAAGATACTTAAGTTCTTTGTGAAATTCTATAATAAAATACCACTTAAGTAATGAGAACTTCATTTCGATTTGTGTTCTTTGGGATCCCATGGTCAAAATTATACTTTCAAGGGAGCTTAGTTTTCCAAAGACACTATACTTTGGGTAAACTCAAATCCTTCTGAACAGGATATGAGTTTGTATGTAACTTAATGCACTCACTCTTGAAAGATTTAATGACCAAGAGGCAGCACATTTTGTGGCCTGTTGTAAACTCTTTCATCTGAACACTACTTGGAAACATTCTGAAGTTGAACATTTCAAGGGGCACATACCTGCCAGTTCCTCTCACTCCAGATGAGTGGCCTGGCTGGGGGTTCTGGTTTCCTTCAATCGTTTGTTGAGAACAAGGGCTGCCTCCATCTTGAGGTCTCCTCCCTGCTGGCCAATCCTGCTGGCACAGGTCCTGCTGTCTGTGTCCATCTTCTACATCTTCTATGGCTTCTATTCCTGGAGACTCAGTGGCTCATGCTATGTATCCACTGTCTACTGCCCAGAGCTCCATGCTAAGTCTCTGCTTACAACAATGGTGGCACTAGTACTTTTGAGTCTAACAAGACTCAGT
This sequence comes from Graphiurus murinus, assembly GCA_004027655.1. Taxonomy (NCBI): domain Eukaryota; kingdom Metazoa; phylum Chordata; class Mammalia; order Rodentia; family Gliridae; genus Graphiurus; species Graphiurus murinus. Next base: position 11,845 of record PVLC010028081.1, read on the forward strand.
GCACTTATAGTCTTCTGGGCTTTTTTTTTTTTTTTGGTACTGGGGACTAAACCCAGGGGCATTCTATCTCTGAGCTATACTCCAAGCCCTATTTTATTCTTTATTTGGAAATAGGGTCTTGCTAAGTTCCTGAAGGCCTTCCTAAATGGCTGAGGCTGGCCTCTGACCTGAGATACTCCTGTCTCAGCCTCCCAAGTACAGGGATTATTAGGCATGTTCCACCACACCTAGCTCTTTTCCAGTATTTCACAAGGAAAAATTATAAAACTACAGTTTTAAGGTGATTCTTGATGTTATCACTGAAATATTAATCTTGGCTTATTAGTTGTGAAAGACAGGTCTATTTAGGGGCTTAAAAGAGACTTAAGCTTATTAATACTCGCATCACAACAGAATGAATATTTCATAAGGGAGTTCAACAAATTAACTTATACCTATTCTATAGCTGAAATGACACTGGCCTGCTAGATACCTTTCTCTCTATAAGGAATAGTCATTATAATGCTGAAGTCAGTGAGACAGATAATAATGGTGAGCTACCCATCTCCACAGTGACTACTAACTAGTTACACCAAAAGAGACATGCAAAGGAAATGACAATTTGGCACATGTCACTTTTGTATAAACTAGTCCCTATTTCATAGATTCCATTTCTTTTCTTTCACTAGACTATAAATTTCTTTACAAACTATCTTCTATTCCCCTAAATTATTCCCTCACCCCCATTTTTTTGATTCTACAATCTATCTTACTCATCTTCCCCCAAATGACCTTACCAAGGTCCTAAAGATTTCTTCTTTCCTTATAGGTACACAATCTCCATGGCTGAGGCTCAGTGAGAGCCTCCCACAGGCTGGGGCAGGGTGACGGCAGTTGGGCAGGAGCTATAAGGAGAGTATGGGGAATTTTGCCTCCCAACAAGAGAAGACATGAGCTAAGCTGGAGGGCAGATTCATATCCACTGTACTGTCTTTTCCAATAGTCTATCCACCCCTTGTGTTTGGCTCAGTGCTGCCACCTGGTAGATAACTCAATATTGCTTGACCACGTGCCCTATTTTCTCTGGAGTCTAGGTCACTGAACCTAAATGTTGCAAATGGCAGCCTGTCCTAAGTATCACCCTGCAGACAGGTTTCATTTGGCTGCACTGTGGCTTAAGTTTTTTTTTTTTTTTTAATTTCTTTTAGGTCCTGGGAAGGCCCTATCAAGAGTCTACAATTCCCATCTCTCCCTTTTGTCTTACCCCAATCCTGCGTCACTCATTTCAGGGGTCTATGATCAGGGCTTCCTACTTCCTCCTTTAAAACTGAAGACTATATCCTAGGGATGGAGTGGTGAAAAGATCTCTTTTTGAGATACACCAAATCTTGTGCCACCCTAAGGATGTGTTATGCCTTGCCTCTAATGTATAACAATATACGCCTAGAATGAATGAATGTTTAAAATAATATTTAAAAGTCCCTTTCATTGCAACAGATGCTTTACACTAGAAATGAAAAATTTCCCATGTGGATGAATCACACTTGACCTAACACTCTAATTTTTTAAATTATTTGTCACTCATTACATCATCTTGGGATGTAGTTTGACAAATACCAAATCCTGAGGATTTACTAGATACCTGTTCTTTCTTCTTTTGTGGTGCTGGGGAATCAAACCCAGGACCTCACACATGCTAGCCAAGCACTCTACCACTGAGCTACACCCTCAGCCCTTACATAGCTATCTCAATGTCCTTATGATTGATGTTGTTCCTGTTCTACCTCTCCTTTTTGACAAGCTTCCTTACAAATCATACTTATGTAAAAAATTATCTGCAATTAAGATTTTATTTTATTCATATCAGATATAACAAGTACAATGTGAACGTACAAATTTGGAAAAGAACATAAAAATGGGGGAAAAAAACAATGAAAACTTGCTCAGCTGATTCATGCAAAGAAATGAACGGGACACTGCAGATGTCACTGACGCCATTTTACCATGACTCATGACAAATGCAGAAGATAGCTAAAAGACTCCCAACGAGGCACATCAAAGGAGGTCATACATGAGGAAGAAAATGAGAGCAATGAAGGAAAGAGTTGGGGCTTTCTCCAGAATTCAGACAAGCATGCTACAAACTTACTATTTTTAAAATAGTCCTTGAATAATGTCTAATCCTGGAATTAGAAAGTACATAAAAAAACTGACAAAATAATTTTTTTTTCCTTTTAGAAATGCATTCTTAAAAAAGAAACACTGCCAACTATCAGTTTATAGATAATCAAGAGTTTTCATTTAAAGTGCATAGGAATGCTTCTATACTGAGGCATTCCTCTTTACAGAAAAGGAATCCTTCCAGAATGGAGGTTGTGGATCTGCCTCCCTGACTTGTGAGCACTGAAGATGCCCATGGTGTTGCTCCTTCAAGCCAGTCTGTTCAGTAAAACCTAGACACTGGCTCCTCAGTCAACCCTGAAGACAATCTTTGGGTCTGGAGGACACTGACAGATCTGAGACAGAGCTCTTCTTGGATTAGTTTCCACCATCAGAATGAGCACTTCGCCTCCAAAAAGTACTATAGTTACTTCAATGACAATTAGAGAAAAGCTCAAGATAATCTCATAAATAGTCCCAGCGCCTTACCCACCCCCCCCAACCACACATTCTTCTGATACCATCTGACTCTTACAAACAACACGGGCACCACACTGTATGAGCTACCGATGCCACTCAAATATACTACCTAATTTATTTATGCGTATATATTTTATTTTTCAATTCCATTCTTTTATATACATGTTTTTTGGTAATTATAGTAAAGATGCTGGTGAAAAGTAATGTTTAACATTTCATAATGCGTGCAAAAGAAAAAAACACTGATTCGAAGAAAAGTAACTTTTACAACTATTCCGCCCCAACAAATGATGACAAGCAGTTAGGCAATATCATGACTTGCAAAGTTACATTTAGCATACTGTTGCAATTCAAAAATATGGCACAAAATGGACAATACAGATAACAGTCCCGCTGGCTTAAGTTAGCCAGGTTTTCTCTAATTTGGTTTAAGTTGAAATTCAATTATATAAAAAGGTTTCTGAAAGTATTGAAAAAGAAATAGTGTACATGAAAGAGAATTCAACAATGTTTACAAAATGCCAAAAATTCTTACTCTGCCCTCCCCTTATCCATAAATAATGAAGTTCCCCTTTCTCCCACCCCCCCCAGCCTTGAAAAGATTTACAAAGATAAATTTAGCTCAGTGAACAGAACCAAAAGATGACTGTTGTTAGACAGTACTTGGTTAAAAGCTCAAGCACTTTCATAAGAATTTATATATATTGTCTCTTGAGGAATATAAATAATCCGATAGTGTTGCTCTTTTGGGTTTTGGAGACCTCTCACTTAGGAGTTATAACCGTCCTTGTGCTTTGAATAAAACATGAGCTTTAAAGCAGAAAGCTGAAGGTACTCAAGAATTCAACATCTTCAAAGTTCATTGTGAGAATTCTTCTCTGCAGCTTTGAACATCAGAATTGAATTGAAAATCTTGAGAGCAGGGCCCAGCTTAATGCTCATAATTTTAACAATGTCCGTTTGAGTCATGAGTAGAAACGCTTCTCCATCAATTTGCTAAAATAGCGGGAAGAAACAAAAGAATGTGGATTAGCTGCATGTAGTGTGGGAACTATCCAAGGGTAACTTACCAGCTGACCTCTACATAGCAACACTGAAAAGGCACATATCTGAGTTTATGTGTGCAACTTGTATTTCCTCATAGATGGACCTTTCTTATCCAAACAACAGTACACTCAAATGTGGACTGGAAACAAAGTAAAGCTTGTTCATCTGAACACTCAGCCCACAGGAAAATGAGATGTGCCCATGCTGTCCTGTAATTTCTATGAATTAGGTGAATCAAGGAGAAGGTGAGAAAATCCTGATAGGTAGATTTAATTAATAAATCAAATTAATTATTTTTGTGGTACTGGAAATTGAACCCAGGGGTATTATACCTCCATGCTACACTCCCAGCCCTATTTTTTTTTTTTTTTTTTTGCAGTACTGGGGATTGAACTCAGGGACATTCTACCTCCGAGCTACACCCCCAGTCCTATTTTTTATTCTTTATTTTCAAACAGGGTCTCACTAAGTTGCGGAGTACCTCACTAGGTAGCTGAGGCTGGCCATGAACCCGGATCCTCCGGTCTCAGCCTCCAAGATGCTGGGATTACAAGTGTGCGCCACCACACCCGGCTTCTAATTTTTAATTTTTATTTTGAAACAGGGTCTCTCTGTGTTGATGAGAGTCTCACTACTTGCTGAGGCTATCCTTGAACCAGTAATCCTCCTGTCTCAGGTTCCCAAGTACCGGGATTACACATGTTTGCCACCACACCTGGCCAGATAAGTAGATTTTAAAATTAAAGCAAATAATAGGTACACAAATGTTTGTGGATGATCAGTTGCATGCTAACAATTTCTTTTTTAAATTAGCTTTTCTAGCTTTAGGTTCAGTTTGAAGCCACTGGGAGATCTTCAGATAAGAGAACGGTAGGGTGGATTTCAATTTTAATATGATAACTCAGGATGCTCTGTGGAGAGATTTCAAGGGGGCAGAACTGGAACAATGTGGTTTGCTTTTGTAATGCACACACAGTGTTCCAAGTGTAGGGATTAGGTGTCCCTAATGACCCAAAACAAAGAAGAGTTCTGAGCTCAGGAGCCCTTGCCCTTTCCTCCACACTGAGGGTTTTTCCCTGCTTTAACTCTAAACCACAAAGACAAACTCTTTGCTGGAATAAGTCTTTCTCAGAGTGTGAAGGGATGAATATATTCACTCAACAAAAGCATACTAAATATCTATTCTACTTCAAATACTTTTCATGGGCCAGGAAATATAGCATAGACTAAAACAAAGGTAACAAAAATATGCAAACAAGCAAAAGCACTTTGTAGAGTTTACATTCTAGGAGTGGGGAGACAGACTACGAGCAACAAACATAATAAGCAAGCAAATTAATTAGTAAGTTAGAAGGCAATTATGTTATAAGAACAGAGCTGATTGGAGAGATGAGTGGGCAGTTGGGGCAGAGATGCATGAATGGCGGCAGATGGTAACTCCAAGTAGGAGAGTCAGGGCAGGCCTAACTCACTCACTCCAGCAGATGGAGTGAGTAATGTGAGCATTCAGGGAAGCAGCACTCCAAGCAGAAAAGCAGAGCATGCCTACATAATCTGAGGAAGAACAAGCCGGCTGGTGTGTGCAACTGCAAGGGGTGGAGTTAGCAAAGAGGCCGGCAGGCAAGAGAGGTAATGCAGTGCCTGACTGAAGGCCACTGGAAGGATCTAAACAGTGGACTGACAGGATGTGTCTTAGGTTCTAGCAGGACCACCCTGGCTGGAGAGGAGCAAAATTAGAAGAGAGACCTGTTGGGTTATTGTATGAATCCACATGGGAGAGGCAGGTGGCCCAAACCAGGATGGCAGTGGTGCAGGTACAGTCAGAATTATTGTATATTTTTAAAATACAGCCAACAGGATTTTCAGTAGACTAGATGTGGCATGTCTAAGAAAGAACCCAACAATGGTTTTCAATAACAACCATTCCTAATACCTGTTATTTGCCTTTTAAAGATGAATTTCAGTTAGATTTGTTGTGGTTTACTTCTGGGACTCAAAACCAATATGTGCTGACTGTGTGAGAGCAAGGATTGTGTTTTATTATTTTTGAAGCATCCTTTTCATAGAGTAATAGACACAAGGTAGGAATGTAACAAATGTTCACCAGATGTGTGCTAAGAAAGTGAATCAGACATGAATGGATGACACATCTGGACAGGGAACATTACTGTCCTGCTCCTCTAAAGAAAGACCTGGCTTTGAGGATATCTGGCACCTGAAGAGTATCACCAAAGACAATAATGCCATAAAAAAAAAAAAAAAAACTATTAAAAGAATTACCAGTTCATTTTGAATTTGAACTTTATTCTTAGTTGAACCCAATAAGAGAGTGAACTTATGTGTATTATCCAGCGATCAACAGACTCAAACATAGAATTTATGAAATAAATGTACTACAAATCTATTTTAAAAATATTTATCATTTTTAAAGGTAAAGACTACATGACATTTTCAAAGAAAGAACAGCAGATTCCTATGTGTATCAAAGTCTATTCAGAGATAGAAAATTCATTGAGAGTGATCTACACAGACACTCAGGAGTTATAGAAACTCAAAATATGAGTAGTAGGCAATTAAAGTTTAGTTAGTAAAATGACAAAACATTCCTGCAGTAAAAACATAAATCAGAAAAAGGTGGAAATCAGATCCTTGTACAGTTTAACAGGCATCTGCTTAAAGCATAAATTATATTTAATGGTATGATGAGGCTGATAACCAGTTGCTGGATTCTTAGCTGCCCCTACACTATTTCAACATTCTTAATTGAAAGTGTGCTATTCTGAACAGTTGAGGTTTATGGGTAGGGGCAAACAAGGTGTACATGCGTGTAACGGTAGACAGATGTTGGAGAAAGCCTTCTGAGGTTACTCAGTCTATTTTCTGTCTTATGGCATTGTTACACAGAGGCAAATCCGAATGATAATGGACTGTTCCATTTGGACAGTTTAAGAAATGCCTTATTTTTACAGGTCTCTAGTGAAAAGGGTCTCCTTGCTATACTCTGATCACATTACTTCTAGAGAAGTTAGAAAGCAAATTCCTTTTTATTCTAATGCTCAGTAGAGATGATCACTATTAATCACCCCTTGTACTGAACTTTTGAAGTAGTTGAAACTAATAAAAAAAAAAATCTTCCAACAGCAGACTATTAAATGTCAGTTATTGTACATATTACTGAAAAATGTTTAAGATCTAACGGATTATTTTTAGTAAACATTAAATGGGATTATCATACTGTTAGAATAATATTTGAAAATAAATAAACGGAACTAATTTTACTTTATGTAAAAATGTTGCTTATTTCTTTCTTTGGCTTCTTTCTGTGATATAAACTCTGTAAGTGCATGCTATTAAATTTTGTGGGGTTTTTAAATAATGAGTATAGCGCTACTGTGCAGCACATCATAAAATGGTACTTATAAACATCCTTTTGGATCTCATTTTCTACCAAGACATTTTTTTTATGTAACTATTGCTGCCTGTTAGACAACTATATATCAATTTGTCAACTCCCATCTCTTCCTGACTCTGCCAGTTCAACACATTTCCCCATTTGCTGCATTTCAGTGTTTTGATCTCATTAAGTAACTCACTGCAATTTCCTGGAACACTTACTTCATCTTTAAACACCTTTCCATGTTCTTCACACCCAGGTAAGCTCTGTATGAATTCTGATACCTGCCAAAATATTATCAAAATTCCAAGTTAAAAAAAAAAAATCAGAACCTAAGTGCTACAGATTCAAAATATTTTAGTTATTTCTTGCAGAATAACTTTTCTTTAAAAACAAAACCAAAAACCATTGGCCCTACCTATTCTCAATGTGTCTAACCACCACCCCTCAAGCCAATACTCCTATATATGGTGCCCAACAGAAGAAAATAAAATATACCTCATCTGTGCTCCACTTGGAAACTTTACTAGCAGGGATTCCGGCGACAGTTGGAAGAAGTTTGCTTTGCTGTTCCCAGCGCAAGGGCAGACATGGAATTGGGGACTTAAAGGACAGAAAGACAGCCGATCTACGCTGTGCCTGCTGTACAGTAGGCTCTTCCCGGGCACCTGGGCAAATGAATCAAAGAGGAAATCACTCTCTGAAAAGCAGCAAAAAGCCCCAAATGCCATGCGTCTCCTCCAGGTGATACAATGAGGGGAGGGGAATAGAGTGGTTAATGAACTGGTTCCTTTCAACATCTTACTCATAAATGATTTCACTCTCCTTTGTCTTTACTGAAGGTCACTATAAAAAACAACCAGTACACTCGACTTACACGTTTGCCACAACACTAAAGACATGCTTCATTGTGTGGCTCCTTGCTGCCTCTCCGATGCTTCAGATAAAAAATGTGCCTCAGAGTTTTAGTGGCAAGGACAGTAATGCTCACCTAAGGACATCGTCTTTGTTCCCCTTTCTGCTTTAGATATCATAAGAATAACAACTGCCAATTTGCAGCTCAAGTGCAGCCACTGTGTTTACCATGCAGTTACTGTGTTTGGTCTCTCCTTTTGTCTCAGCTCAGTTTGTTCTTCCAGTTTACCAATCGTAAGGACTTTTTAAATAGCCAACTTTAATTATTATCATAAAAATAAAATAGCAGAAAGGCAAATATTTTTGCCACTGTTTGTGTAAATCAAAATTAAAACTACAGAATATTCTATGTGCTAGATCTTCGAAATGCAAACCTAGTTTGCTGCTGTTTTCCTAAAAGAGCCATTCTAGAGCAAATGACCTTTGTCCTTTGAACTCTTGCTTTAGAGCATCTCAAGGTTTATCTCCTTATAATCCTTTGGACAAGAAACCTTTTCTGGAAAATGCTCAAAGCCCTGCAAAGGAAAGGCACCTCTTCCACACTTACTGTCCTCTCACACAGCTAAAACACAGGGACACTTCAATTCCATCACAAATCTTTGCCAAAGAGCAACCTAGTTTAGGATTTTGTATCTCTAATATTTAAGTAAGCTTTTTTCCTTGGAGAATAAGCTTTACAGAAAGGTACACAGATCTAAATTGTATAGCTCACTTTTTCACAAAGTGAAACCAGATAAATAGGCGAACATGGCCAACACCACCTTCTAATCGCAGTACTGCCCACATCGAGGGTGGCTACTTCCCAAACTGCTAACTACCAACACCATCAATTTATTTACCATGTCTGGTACATCCTTTTTTTTTTTTTTGCGGTACTGGGGATTGAACTCAGGGGCATTCTACCTCCAAGCTATACCCCCAGCCCTATTTTTTTTACTCTTTATTTTGAAACTGAGTCTCACTAAGTTGCAGAGGGCCTCACTAGGTAGCTGAGGCTGGCCGCAAACCCGGATCCTCCGGTCTCAGCCTCCCGAATGCTGGGATTACAAGCATGCGCCACCACGCCCGGCTCCCTGGTACATCCTTTTAATCACACTCTTCTCCTTCCAAGGGTGGCCATTTCTCAAACTTCTAACTACAAACACCATCAGTTCCTTTACTCTGCTTTGGAACTATATTTAAATGGAACACTGGTGTTGGCTTCTTTCTCTTAACAGTATGTTTGTGAGTGTTTATCATCCATATAAAGAGACTCCTTTATGAAGTACCTATTCATGTTTTATGTCCATTTTTCCATTGGGTTGTATTTTCTTATTTTGAGTTACACATGTTATCTAAATGTACTCTGAATAAGAGTCCTTTTTTGGAAATATATGTTAAAAATGTCTCCCTTACTCTACTCTACTGAAAGTGCCACCCTTTCCCCCACTGTGATGCAGTGGCAGTTTTGATGTAAATATAAATGTGTATTTCCCATATATTCCATTTTGTACCGTTGGCCTCTTTACCCCAACTCACAGCTTTAA
>PVLC010028082.1:0-21331 GCA_004027655.1 Graphiurus murinus
CACACAGCACACACACACACACACACACACACACACACACACAACCAATATATACAGTCCTTCCTTGTTGTCCACAGATGACTCCCCACAGAATATAAAATACATGGATGTTCAAGCTCCTTATATAAAGTGATATAGTATTTTCACAGATCCTATCATATCCTCCCCTATACTTTAATTCATCTCAATTATTATAATACATAATACAATGTAAATGCTATGTAAATAGTTTTTACACTGTATTGTTTAGGGAAGAATATCAGGAAAATGTCTGTACCTTTCAGTACAGACACAACCATTTTAGTTCTAAATCAACAGATGAATGAGATGCAAGATGAAAATGCTCAAACAAATTCTACAGGAGTCAAGATCTGTGAAACATCTGGAGGGGAGATGGGACTAGAGCAGGCTATGCCTCAAATCACTTCATTGGCCTCAATTCAGTATCATTCTTTGTGTGTGGCAAATTCAAATTTTGATTTTTAGAATTTTCTAGAATTTTTAAGGATGTTTTTGATCAGTAGTTGGTTGAACCCTCAAATGTGGAACCTGAATAAAAAGAGAACTTACTACATCATGAACATATTATCTTATTGGGTTTATTTCTCTGGCAAATCCAAACCCACTTTGTTGCTAGGCCTTTTCATGTCTTTTTCTAGCTACTATGGATGTTATTTCTTGTCCCTGTTCCCATTGGTATGCTCCCTTTTACTTCATGACTTCTTTGCATGATTTAGAACATAATTTTCCTCTCCAAAAGGGCAAAGCCTTTTACAAAGGCAAAGACTTAGTAACTGGAGCACACACTTGATGTCAACTTCCATTTGCCCCCTTAGCCAGGTACTGTTGTGCAGCAATGACCTGAACAACCACATGCAACCATCCTCACTATCTCCATCTAAGTCTTTGGTGTCCCATGTGGTGTATAACAATGGCTTTTAAGCATATACTTGATCTTGCCTCCACTTCTAGTCTTTTACAATCCATGTTGAATTTTTCTGCCAGAATACAAATCTGGTCATGATACTCTTATGCCTGAAACCCCATGATGGCTCTCCATTTCTTGTAGAATAAGACTACAAGCTTAGCTTAAATCAAGGTGTCCGTCATGAGCTGAGTCCTATCCTCTACCCTTGTCTCTGGATTATTCTGCTTTACACTCCAAGCTACAGTATCATTAAAACTTGTAGTTCTTCATATATGCTTCCTGCTGTTTTACACTTTTCAGCCTTTCTTCCCACTGATTCCTCTGCATATATTTCCTCATCTACCCACACCTCTTCTACCCTTAGCTGAATCCTATTCATCTTTAAAATTCAGTTTGGTGTCGCCTCCCCCAGAAATATTCCCTTGAAAACTCTGCTTGTCCTGTGGAAGGCATGGAGATGAGATCAGGAGCAGGTGGAAAAGATGGTCCTCTGTAGTTCTCCCTTAGTCCACAATACAAAGCCTTACCTCACCACTGCCATTATAGAACTAATCATGTAGAATTTTAGTGTTTAGCATTTTTGTTTTCCTTCCCTGCTAAAGATCAGTGAAAATAGAAACTTTTTCTCATTTAATATTATATTCTTGGCAGCTATCAGCATGTCTGTCACATATTCTGGGTTCAAGACATGTTTATTGAATGAACAAACAAACGAATGAAAGATCAGAATTCAAGCACCAAAGGGAATTTAATAAATTCTCCTGTCCAATTCCCTTAGTAAAACTCTGAGAAAACTTCAGTCTCAAGAGAGTAAATATCATTCTTGGTATGGTAGCTCATGCTTGTAATCCCAGTACTTGGGAGGCTGAGACAGGAGGATCACAGTTTTACAGCCAGCCTCAGCTACTTAGTGAGGCCCTCCACAACTTAGTGAGACCCTGTTTCAAAATAAAGAATAAAAAATAGGACTGGGGGTGTAGCTAGGTTGTAGAATGCCCCTGGGTTCAATCCCCAGTACAGCAATAAATAAATAAATAAATAAATAAATAAATAAATAAATAAATAAATATAAGAAATAAAATAAAAATAAAAAAAGAGAGTAAATACCTGATGAAAGTTGCATACCTACTTAAAAATTGAATCAGGCTTAGGAACAAAATTTCTTTTCTGTCTTCTTTCCATTTTCCTACATTGATCCTGGACATATTATGGTTTAAATATCCAACCCAAATAGACACATACTTACTTCTCTTGTATTAATTTTCAATTTACAAATCTCTGTTCAAATGCTTTTCACCCCTATTTTCTGGTAAGCACCATCTGTCAACTGATATTTTATGTAAATGGAATAACAGAAGGTTTATGCTCTTTGGAAAGTGTTAGAAGTTAATGCTTCCTGCTGTGATCCATATTCAATTGCTTAAAGGGAAAAAATTATTTTTCAACATCAGTAAGTAAAAATAAACCTGGGGTTTAACTAATTCATTTACAAACTGTGGTTTGGTTAAAGGTTCCTTTGATTCTGATGAAACTTGTTTAGATGCTTAAATGCATTGCATGACTAATTTTAAATAACTCCAGCTCCCAAAATACATCAGAAGAAGGGGTTGATAACATTATTAGCTTTGAAGCTACTCAAGAATTTGCAAAGTAAAAAAAGGATGATATAGATGCCGTAAAAATTAAACCTCTACATAAACACAAAAAGGCTAATATTATAAGGCAAATAACAGATGAGAAAAAAAGTTAACAGTAAAAATGACAGAGTTGGTATGTATGTAATGTAAAAAGCTCTTACAAACTGATGAAAAATGCTGAGACATTCAATAGATAAGTGGGTAATGTAGATGAACCATTTATAAAAGCTAAAGCTATTAGTAAGCAAGTATATATGAGAATATTTAAACCCTCTAGCAATCAAATAAATTAAAAAGTGAACAATAATGGGGTGCCTTTTAGATGCAATAAATTAGCAAAAATAAAAATGTTATACAGTATCCATGATGCTCAAAAGTTTTTGACAACATTGTCACATACCCTTATCACTGGTGGCAGAGTTGATTGGAATAAACAGTTTGGATTTGGATATGTGTAGCCTTTGATATAATAACCCTACCTGAGAATTCAACCCCAAGGATAAAAAATCCCATGTAAAGGGAAAATAAACTGAATTCTTAAAAATATAGATGTAAGTATTGTATAGTGTAGAAAAATAAAATGCCTAAGTAAGTAATAAAATAAAATGCCTAAGCAAAACAACAGAGATATTATAAAGTTAATATAATTATGATTTGGAAGACAATGGAAATGATATAGGAAGTATTTATGACATAAAAAGTGAAATAAGTATAAAGTAAGGACATCTATGGTTTAATCAAGGTTATGAAAGAATAATATTTTGTAGGGTAGTAGGTACTATTTCTCTGTCCTCATGTTCCCATGGGAGCATCTTTGCTTCACTCCCAGGAGGAAATAGTATCAGAGAGACATTTTAAGGTCTTCTTTTTATTTCTTAATCTTTCCTCTCCTAGAGAAGAAAAATGATTTATATGATTGATGAGATAGGAAAAAGTGTCACTGAGTACATGCATACATCTGTTTTTGTGCTTGCTCTCTCTTTGAGGGCACTTGTTATTTTCATTTTTGCTTCCAAATATGGCAAAGACAGCTGGATACAGGCAAGACTAGATATAAGTCTCTCTCCTTTTTGCCCCTCTGACTCCTGCTCATTCAGGGTTATCAGTGTGGCTAGCTGAGCAAATGACTGGTCTACAGAATTAACTATCCCCATATGTAGACCCCCTGCTATAGACTTGAGGAGAAGTAATGTGGAACGCTTGCTTTGGCAATAAGTCCAAATCACTTCTTACAATCCACAAATATTTATTTCCATGTGACTCTTGTGTCTATTTCTCAATTGCTTTCCAAAAAAGAAATAAAAGGACTGAATGATGAGCTCCTACCAACCCTGACACAGATGTTTGTGGGCCTAGAAGGGAATTCAGAAATATGAAACACATTGATTTATTGAGAATATATGAATTATTTTCCTGTCTTTCATTTGAATTTCTATTAATATTATTGGAAATATGAACAGCTCCAAATCAGAGACAGGTAGTAACTACTTCTCCTGCACTTAGTCCAGGTAATGATATGTGGCTGACCTGTACCTATAAATCACTTTTCCAGGACATTTGAAAGATTCATAGAGGTACCTCAAAGACCTCAAGGATATTTGGGTAGCCTTAAGGTAATGCTCAACAACAACTCATTGGTATAAATGTGGAAGTCTGACTCAAATTGGGCCAATTGAATCTTCTCTCTAGTATTTGAAAAATGAATCTGGTGCATTATAGTCTCACAACATAATATAAATCATGTTGGCTATAATGAACCAATAAAAGCATATGGAAAAACTAATCTAGGATAATGAAATTGATGTACTGACAACAGAAAAACAAGTATATTCAGGAGATAGCAAAGTTCCTTGTTGGAGTCACTGCTAGCCACCAGGTATACTCCTCTTTCACTGTTTCTATTATTCACAGAAGAACTTAGATTGATGCTTGAATAATAGAAACTTTTTCCTTTCCAGTTGCTTACCAATTTGTAGATATTTATTCATTCTCTTTTCAGATATTGAGAATGAAAAAAAGAGATATTATCTCTCATATATCTTTTCGGTGGCTATAAATCTTACTCATGAGGGCTCCACCATCATGAACTAATTACCTCCCAAAAGCCTCACTTTGAAATACTCTCACCCTGCAGATTTAGGATTCAACATATGAATTTTGGGGAGATGCAAAGACTCAGTTCATAGTATAACAATTTTCTAGCTGTAATGAAGCTTCCCTGATTCTCATACCAATCCTACCTAAGAAGGTTGTACCAAAGTATAGAATTATATATAATTTCTGTCAAAGAAAGCATAATCTGCATACATACCACAAGAAGTCACATTTTAAATAATCTTGACATCAAGTATTTTTTCATAAGCTTAAATCAAAATTGTTCAAAATCACTATTGTATCTCATCAACTCTGTTGGAATCACAGCAGGTATGAATGAGTAACAAATACATGAATTGTGCTTTCATTTATTTCTTTTCTCCAAGGCTAGCTGTTTGCTTTATTTATCATCTATTAGCCCTGTCAGAACACAGTGATACATTGCAAGTCTTGCACCTTGATGAGAAACAAAAAGAAAATTTTAAACATGGGTATAGTTATACAATACTTGAGAATTTGTTTCTTTTTCTCCTCTGACTAGCTCTCATCAAGGCAAGAGTTTTGGGTAAATAGCACAATCAGCTCTGGAAATTAATATGTCAACAAATGTGGTTTATGTATCTGTTGACTACATTTGCCCATGAAAAACATCAAGAATGATCTTTAGCTATTAAATATGGTTCAAAGTGTATGTGTACATGTGTGCACACAGACCTGTGTATGATTGAGATGCATATTGTAAATTCATGATGTTTTCCAAACTGAGAGCTACCTTTTCTGATGTAGGTGGATGATTATGATGATTATGGGCTTTGTGCCTGGAGATAGGATCTTTCTCTCTTTGGCATACTGGAAATTATTTGTTTTTACCATGTCTGCTAGGTAAACCCTTGAGATGATAGACAGTATTTAGTTTGCCTTAGGTAAAAATTTCTCTCTTTTTTACTCTAGCTATATTTTGGGAATATTGGTGGTGGCTGGAACATCTAGAACTAGTTAATGCTATCAGGCACTTGTTGGCATATATTCTCCCACTACTCCCATTTTTAAAATTAATGGGGTTAAGTTCAAAAAATTCTACTTAGACACTTTAAAATGAAAAAATTGATGATTACATATCTACCAAACAATGTCTCTTTTAAAGTTTCATTCCAATGTGAGTTTGATTTTTCCTCCATTTCATGAACTTCTTTTTATTTTTATTAATTGATGCATTATAATCATACATCTTTGTTAGGTACAAGCTGATAAAAGCATATATGCACACATTTCTCATTTAACCCCTTCCCCAATTGCCACCCCACTCCCTCATCCTACCCCTTTCTCAAGTTCAGTTTAGTGATTGATATATTTGTAAAAGTACATCATGTACATACGGGTGTCTCCCTGTCCCCGTCCATCATCTTCAGTTAAGTCAACTTCTTTGCTTATGTAGGGTTTCGCCTTTTTCATCTGGAGTACCTTTTATGCCCCATCTTCTCCCTAGCATCCGTATATTAGGGAGAACATATGCTTTTTTACTCTTTGTGACTGACTAATCTCACTTAACATAATGTTATCCAGTAGCATCCATGTCCCTTCAAATAACATGATTTTGTTCTTCCTTGTGGTTGAGTAAAATTCCATTGCGTACATATCCCATAGTTTTGTAATCCAATCATCTGTCGATGGACATCTTGCCGGTTTGCATAGTTTGGCAATTGTGAATTGTGCAGCTATAAACATAGATACACATGCGTTGGTCTGATAGTTTGGTTTCCATTCTCTTGGGTAGACACCCAGAAGTGGTATTGTTGGATCATATGGTAGATTCATTCCCATTCGTCTGAAGATCTTCCATACTGTTTTCCACAGTGGTTGAATTAATTTTTAATCCCACAATAAATGTATTAGGGTTCCCAATTCTCCACATCCTCAGAGCATTTATTGTCATTCGTGTTTTTTTATGAATAACATTCTGATTTGGTTTAGGTGAAATCTCAGGGTAGTTTTGATTTGAATCTCCCTGAATGCTAATGATGTTGAACATTTCCTCATACATTTATTGGCCATTTGTATTTCTTCTTTTGTGAGGTGTCTATTTAGATCCTTTGCCCATTTTTGATTGGGCTATTTGTTTTCTTACCTGTGATTTTCTTGAGTTCTCTGTATATCCTAGATATTAGTCCTCTATCAGAAGAGTAGCTGGCAAAAAATTTCTCCCACTGTGTGGGCTCTCTGTTGAGATTCTGATAGTTTCCTTTGCTGCACAGAAGCTCTTCAGTTTAATGCAGTTCCATGTACTGGTCTTCCATTGAGTTGCTTGTGCTTTTGGGGTCTTGTTGAGAAAGCATTTATCTGTGCCTATGTGTTGAAGTTTTGGACATGTGCCCTCTTCAAGTAGCTGCAAGATCTCTGGCCTGACTTCCATGTCTTTGACCTATCTTAAATTGAATCTTGTTCAGAGTGAGAAAGTGGGATTTATTTTAATTTTCCTGAATGTCGTTAACCAGTTTTGCCAACACCATTTGTTAAAGAGGCTATCTTTTTTCCAGTATATGTTTTCGCTCCTTTGTCAAAAATCACTTGGCTGTAAGCATGTGGGTCTGTTTCTAAATCTTCTATTCTGCTCCATTGGTCTATGTGTCTGTTTTTGTGCCAATACCATGCTGTTTTTATTATTGTGGCTTTGTAGTAGAGTTTGAAGCAGGTATTGTGATGCCTACTACATGGTTCTTGTTGTGAAGAACTACTTTGACTATCCTGGGCTATTTGTTTTTCCAGATGAATTTAAGGACTGATTTTTCTATGTCTGTGAGGAGTGACCTTGGTAATTTCATGGGTAATTGCATTGACTCTTTAGATCAATTTTGAGAGGATGGCCATTTTGATGATAATTATTCTGCCTATCCAAGAGCATGGAAGATCTTTCCATCTTCTAAGATCTTCACCATTTTTTTTCAACTTTTTATAGTTTTCCTTATAGAGGTCTTTTACCTCTTTGGTTAGGTTTATCCCTAAGTATTTTATTTTGGGGGGTGATACTGTGAGTGAAATTGCTTTCTAGATTTCTTTTTCAGTGGATTTATGGTTGGCATACAGGCAAGCTTCTGATTTTTTAAGATTGATTTTGTATCTAGACACTTTGCTGAATTTGTTGATCAGTTCTATAAGTTTTTTTCATTGACTTTGTTGGTTTTTGTAAGTACAGTATCATGTCATCTGCAGAAAGGAATACTTTTAGTTCTTCTTTCTCTATTTTTACCCCTTTGATTTCCTCTCTTGCCTTATTGCTCTGGCTAGAGATTCAAGTACTATATTGAACAGAAGAGGTGATAATGGACATCCTTGTCTTGTTCCTGTTTTTATTGGGAACTCTTGCAGTTTTTCTTTATTTAATATGATATTGGCTGTAGGTCTATTGTATATTGCCTCTATGATGTTGAGGTATGTTCCTTCTATTCCAATTCTCTGCAGTGCTTTTAGCAACAATGAGTGTTGGATCTTGTCAAATGCTTTTTCAGCATCAATTGAGATGATTATGTGATTTTTGTCTTTGATTCTGTTTATGTGGTAAATTACATGGATTATTTTTTGTATGTTGAACCATCCTTGCATCCCTGGGATGAGCCCAACTTGGTCACGGTGTATAATTTTCTTGATGTGGTTTTGAATGCGCATTGCTAGTATCTTGTTTAGCAATTTTGCATCTAAGTTCATCAATGATATAGGACTATAGTTTTCTTTTCTTGAGCTGTGTTTATTTGGCTTTGGTATTACTGTGATGTTGTCTTCATAGAAAGTGTTTCAGAGGGTCCCGTTTCTTTATTTCCCAGAATAGTTTGAAGAGTATTGGGATTAGCTGTTCTATAAATGTTTTATAAAATTCACTTGGAAAACCATCTGGCCCTGGGCTTTTGTTTGATGGTAAACTCTTTATTGCTGTTTCTATCTCTTTGATTGCTATTGGGTGATTTAAGTTTTCTATATCTTCTTGACTCAATTTAGGAAGGTTATATGTATCTAGAAATTTTTTCAATTTCTTCTAGGTTTTCCATTTTGTTGGAGTATAGTTTTTCAAAGTAATTTCTGATGATCCTCTGTATTTCCACACTGTAAGTTGTAATATCACCTTTTTATCACTTATTTTGGTAATTTGGGTTGATTCTCTCTTCTTTTTTGGTTAGGTTGCCTAATGGTTTATCTATCTTGTTTATTTTTTCAAGAAACCAGCTTTTGATTTTGTTGATTTTCTGTATTTTTTAATTCTCTACTTCATTAATTTCTGCTCTGATTTTAATAATTTACTGCTTTCAACTGGCTTTGGGCTTAGACTGTTCTTGATTTTCAAGGGCTTTGAGCTGTGTCATTAGGTTATTTATTTGGTTATTTTCTGTTCTTCTTAATCGGCCCTCAGTGCTATAAACTTTCCTCTTAGTACTGCCTTCAAGGTGTCCCAGAGTTTTTGATATGTTGTATCTCTCTTTTTGTTATTTTCTAGGAATTTTTTTAAAAAATCTCCCCTTACTTCTTATATGACCCATTCCTCATTCAGCAGTGTGGTGTTAAGTCTCCATGTGTTTACATAGTTACTCTGGGATTTCTTAGAGTTGATTTCTAGTTTCACTCCATTGTGGTCTGAAAAGATGCAGGGAATTATGTTACATTTTTGAATTTGCCAGTGCTCTCTTTGTGGCCCAGAATGTGGTATATTTTGGAGAAGGTTCCATGTGCTGCTGAGAAAAATGTGAATAAAGCTGTACTTGAGTGAAATATTCTGTATCTGTCTAACAGGTCCATTTGGTTTATGGTATTTAGTTCTGAGGCATCTTTACTGACCTTTTTTTGAAGATCGGTCTAGTGATGTGAGAGGGGTGTTGAAGTCTCCCAGTATTAGTGTATTGGAATCTCTGTGTGATTTTTATATCAGGTAGAGTTTGTTTCATGAAAGTAGCTGCACCTGTGTTTGGGGCATAGATGTTGATAATTGTTATTTCCTCTTGCTGTATAGTTCCTTTTACTAGTAAAAAGTGACCTTCTTTGTCTCTTTTGATGAGCTTAGGCTTGAAATCTAATTTATCCGATATCATAGTTGGTACTCCTGCTTGTCTTCGAGTTCCATTGGCATGAATTACCTTACTCCAGCCCTTCACCTTTAGTTTGTGGGACTTTTTGTATGTAAGGTGCGTTTCTTGCAGGCAGCATATAGATGGATTCTGGGTTTTGATCCATTTTGCCACCCTGTGCCTTTGTATTGGGGAGTTGAGACCATTTATATTCAGTGTGAGTATTGAGAGATGATTTTTTAATTCCTAACATTTTGGGTTTTGACTTCTTTTTGCAGTAGTGTTTGTTCTTCTTTGCTTAGTTGTTTGCTTCCTGGAAATTATTGTTTCTCTGGTTCTGACTTTTACTTGCTAGTTCTTCTTTATAGTTAATCTCTTTGAGTATTTTCTCTAGTCCTAGTTTGGAAGACATGAATACTTTCAGTTTCTGTTTTTCATGGGAGGTTTTTATATCCCTGTCAATTTTGAGAGAGAGTTTTGCTGGGTAGGAGAATCTTGGCTGCAAGTTATTTTCTTTCAAAGTTTGGAATATGTTACTCCAGCCCCTCCTGGCTTTCATGACTTGGTTTGGGAGGTCTGAAGTTATTCTAATTGGTTAGCCTCTAAATGTCACTTGACCTTTTACTTTTGTTGTCTTTAGGATTTTCTCGTTGGCCTCTACATTAGTCAATTTGATTATTATGTGATGTGGTGAACCTCTTGAACCTCTTTTCATTGCAATGAAACTAATCTCTATCCACTCTCGAGAATATTGACTTATCCCGTTTTATCTTCCTCATAAAGTTTTCTAGTTATAGACAGCAGAAAGTGACTAGCTTATGTCATAGCTTAATTATTTGGATATGGACTTAATAGTTTGCAAACAGCTTTCATTGAATCCAGTAAGATCAACATCATTATTACATAGTTTCTCTGCCCCTATTCATATTAAAAGTTCTAAAAATAGTTTTTCATCTTCATTGTCTCTCCTTTGCCTTCCACTGTCTTCTCAGAGCCAAGTAGCAGGCTTCACGAAGTATCTTTCAGCAATCATCCTTATCAGGATTCTCAGCAACCCGTATGTGGCTAGGTCTGTTAGCCAATTGTCATATTTGGCATGGTTTATAGCTCCCCCTACCCCACCTAAAACACTTCCTCCCTAAGGAGTATTCTCTCTTTCTTCCCCTTTTTACTTCCTATCTCACTAGATATTCCTTCTCAGTTTCCTTTGTTGGAGCCTCCTAACCTAGTTAGCCTCTTAGGTAGCATTGAGCCAGTTTCAATCTTGGGACTTCTTTCCTCCGTATACATATTCTCCTTTAAGACTTGATGTTTTTCATCATCATAGCTTCAAAAACCATGTTTGCATGGGGAATTCTCAAATCTATTTCACCATATCTAAGCACAATTTTATTTAATTTCCAGATGCATACATTCAACTGCTGCTTCAACATTTGTACATAAATATCTAATAAGAATGCTAATCTTTGCATATCTACAAGAACTTATGATTCTTCTCCCATACTATTTTCTTGCAGTCTTTCCTATCTCAGTTGATATCAACTCAAACCTTTCACTTGCTCAGGCTAGCACCTCAGAATCCTCCCTGGCACCTTCTTTCTCTCACATGATGTATCAAATCTATCAATAAATCGTGTAGGGGTGAGCTTTCCCTCAGCTCCATCCTCATTTCCTCTTTCCCCATACATGATATTAATATTGCATTCTCACATATGTACATAATGTCAATAAAATGATTCTTTAATTAATGCTCCCTTTCCTCTCCCTTACTCTAGACCACCTCCCTGGCTCCAATGAAGCTTTTTCTCCATTATCTGAAGTCCCTTTGATGTCCTGATTATTCCCTTCCTTCTGCATATGAGAGAAAACATGACCCTTCGCTTTCTGTGACTGGCTAATTTATTTTCCTGAAAATGACATTATTCTGTTCTTTGTTGCTGAGCAGAATTCCATGATGTGTACATGCCATAATATTGTAATCCATTCAGCTGTTGATGGACACCTAGGTTGGTTTCCTAATTTGGCTATTCTGAATTGTGCTGCTATAAACATGGATATGCATATATTACTATGATTTTATGATTTCTGTCCCTTTGTAAAGATACCCAGGAGTGGTATATATGGATCATATAGTGAATCCATTCCCAGTTTTCTGAGGAATCTCCATACTGATCTTCATAGTGGCTTCACTAATTTGCAATCCCCCCAAGAGTATAAAGGTTCCTATTTCCTCACATCCTTACCAGCATTTATTATTATTTGGCTTATTAATGACTGCAATTCTGAGGGGGATTAGATGAAACCATGCAAATGGAGACCAAAAACATGAAGGGGTAGTGACACTCATATCTAACAAAGAAGATTTTAAGCTAAAACCTGTAAGAAGAGACAAAGCCTGTCACTTCTTAATAATACAAGGAACAATCCGACAAGAAGATATAATGATAATAAATATTTATGTCTCAGATGTGGGTGCACCCACTTTCATAAGATAAACTCTTTAAGATATTAGGTCTCAAATAGACCCAACTACAGTAATATATAGAGATTTCAACACACTGCACATACCACTAGAATGATCTTCCAGGCAAAAAGATGAGTAAACACTCTTCAGAACTAAAGAACACTATAAACCAAATGGACCTATTAAACATATACAGAATATACCAATCAATAAAGCTGCATACACATTCTTCTCAGCTACTCATGGGACCTTCTCCAAAATAGACCACACCCTAGACCACAAATCAAGTACCAGCAAATTTTTTAAAAAATGTAATATAATTACCTGCATCTTTTCAGATCATAATGGAATTAAAGTAGAAATCAACAACAGGAAGATCAAAAGAAATTGTATAAATACATGGAGACTGAATGACACACTTGAATGAGGAATGGATCAGAGAAGAAATAAGGGAAAAAATAAAAAAATCCCTACAATTAAACAAAAATAGAGACAAAATATACCAAAATCTATGGTACACTTTGAAGGTAGTTTTAAGAGGAAAATATTTGGCCTTGAGTGTCTACATAAGGACAACAGTCACCAAATAAACAAGTCACCAAATAAAAAACTCACCAAATAAAAAACTTAATGACACACCTCAAGGACCTGGGAATACAGGAACAGTTTAATCCCAAAGCAAATATAAGGCAGGAGATCATTAAAATCAGAGCAGAAATCAATGAAATAGAGAACAACAACAACAAAATACAAGAGATCAACAAAAGAAAAAACTGGTTCTTTGAGAAGATTAACAAGATTGATAAACTCTTATCCAACCTAAACAAAAGAAAGAGAGAATCAACTCAAATTATTAAAATCAGAAATGAAAAAGGAGACACAACCAGACACTGGAGAAATCCAGATCATCCGAAACTACTTTGAAAAATCCATACTCCAATAAACTGGAAAACATAAAAAATTTACAGATTTCTATACACATAAAACCTACCTAAATTGAACCAAGAAGATATAGAAAACCTAAACAGACCAATAGCAAGCAAAGAGATATAAACATCAATAAAAAATCTCTCATCAAAGAAAAGCCCTGTTCCAGACATATTCTCAGTTGATTCTACAAAATCTTTACAGAAGCAGTAAACCGAATACTTCACAAATTATTTTGTGAAATCAAAAGAGATGGAGTACTTCCAAACTCATTCTATGAGGCCAGCATCACATTAATACCAAAACTAAAGAAAGATGCCTCAAGAAAAGAAAATTACAGACTAATATCATTGATGAACATTGAAGCAAAAAAATCCAAACAAAGTACTGGACATGTGCATTCAAAACCACATTGAGAGCTGGGCGTGGTGGTACACCATTGTAATCCCAGTACTTGGGAGGCTGAGACAGGAGGATCCAGGTTAATGGCCAGCTTCAACTACTTAGTGAGGCTCTCTGAAACTTAGTGAGACCCTGTTTCAAATTGAAGAATTAAAAAAAATAAGACTAGGGGTGTAACTCCGAGGTAGTATGCCCCTGGGTTCAATCCCTAGTACCACCCCCCCACACACACACACAAATACAGAAAAGTGTACACCATGACCAAGCTGGTTCCATCCCAGGAAAGCAAAGCTGGTTCAACCTACACAAATCAATACATGTTACTCACCACATAAATAGAACTAAGAACAAAAATCACATAATCATCTCAATAGATGCTGAGAAAGCATTTGACAAAATCTAACATCCATTCACGTTAAAAACACAGCAGAAAATTAGAATGGAAGGAATGTACCTCAACATCATTAAGGCAATATACAATAAACCCAAAGCCAGCATTATATTGAATGGAGTAAAACTATGGGAATTCCCTTTAAAATAAGGAACAAGTCA
This sequence comes from Graphiurus murinus, assembly GCA_004027655.1. Classification (NCBI taxonomy): domain Eukaryota; kingdom Metazoa; phylum Chordata; class Mammalia; order Rodentia; family Gliridae; genus Graphiurus; species Graphiurus murinus. The sequence continues at coordinate 14,050 of PVLC010028082.1, forward strand.
AGGATGCACATTATCACCACTCCTTTTCAATATAGTCCTGGAGACTCTTTACAAAGCCATAAGACAAGAGAAGGATATCAAAGGAATTCAATCAGGAAAAGAAGAACTAAAATTATCTCTATTTGTAGATGACATAAACCATTTCTTTCTTTCTTTCTTTTTTGGGGGGGGAGTGAGTACTGGGGATTGAACACAGGGGCATTCTACCTCCGAGCTACACCTCCAGTCCTATTTTTATTACTTATTTTGAAACAGGGTCTCGCTAAGTTGCAGAGGGTCTCACTAAGTAGCTGAGGCTGGCTGCGAACCCAGATCCTTCCATCTCAGCCTCCCAAGTACTGGGATTACAACTGTGTGCCACCACACCCGGCACCTATCTAACCATATTTAGAAGATACAAAAAACTCAACAAAAAGACTTCCAGAGCTGATTAACAAATTCAGCAAAATAGCATAATACAAAGTCAATCTTAAAAAAAAATAAAGTAGCTTTCCTAAATGCCAACCATGAATTTACTGAGAAAGGAATCCAAAAAACAATTCTGTTTACAATAAACTCAAAAACAATAAAATATCTAGGAATAAATCTAACCAAGGAGTTTTGAAAAAGACCTGTACAATGAACATTATAAAACACTGAAGAAAGAAATTGAAGATCTTCGGAGATGCAAAGATCTCCCTTGCCCTTGGATAGGCAGAATAAATATTATCAAAATGGCCATTCTACCAAAAGTGATCTGCAGAGTCAATGCAATCCATATCAAAATACCAATGTCATTCTTCAGAGACCTAGAATACTCAGTCCTAAATTTCATATGGAGAAACAAAAGACCAAGAATAGCCAAAGTAATTCTCAGCAATAAGAATCATGCAGGAGGCATCACAATTCCTACCTTAAAATTATATTAAATAGCTCTAATAAGAAAACAGCATTATATTGGCACAAAAACGGACACATAGACCATTGGAACATAATAGAAGATACAGAAAAAAATTAACACACTTATAGCCAACTGATTTTAGAGAAAGGTTCCACACACATATGTTGGAGAAAAGACAGCCTTTTCAACAAATGGTGTTGAGAAAACTGGTTATCCACTTGTATAAAAGTGAAATTAAATCCTTACCTCTCACCCTGCACAAGAGTCCACTTGAGATGAATCAAAGACCTGGAAATTAGACCAGAGACTTTGAAGTTACTAAAGGAGGGCATAGGTACCACACTCCAACATATAGACACAGATAGAAACTTCCTCGGTAAGACCTCCAAAGCTCAGGAAACTAAAGCAAGAATTATAAATGGAATGACATTAAACCAAAAAGCTTCTACTCATCAAAGGAAACCAGTAACAGTCTAAAATTCAATCAAGAAATGGGCAACTAAACTAAATAGACACTTAAAAGATATGTAAATGGTCAATAAATACATGAAAAATGTTCAAAATCATTAGTAATTAGGGAAATGCAAATCAAAACTAGACATGTCCTTTTCTTAATGGATGGGTTGATTACAAATAACGTGTCTCTTCAGATTATTCATTGCTTAACAAAGAAATAAATCTGGTATTATTGCTAATTCCTTTAGCAAATGGAAATGAGTTTCAGACATCCAGGACTCCATGCTAAGTTGACTTTTTAAAAATAGGGACTGACAACTTTAATAATTCAAGGATAGATGTCCTATTTTTGCCCGTGAGTTTTTAATCTTTGGAGACTAAGATATAAATCATATCTTTGGTACAAAGTAAAAATAAGTTTACTTTAATTGTTGTCTTTTGTAGATAGCTCTGCCTCACAGTGCATTTAGTGCCAAAAAGGGCTTTTATTTTGAGGGGAAAAAAGAATGTTCTGTAGTCCTGGGGTGTACTATAGTTCATAAAGTGAAAAATATTCGAAAATAATTTCTCTATCTCTCCTCATGTATGAAATTATACCATTTCTGATTCATTCTTTTGGATCTGATATCTTAATCTTTAATGATTATCCATTTTAGTACAAATACCCAGGGCCAGGATTTCCTGATCCTGTCTACCAGTACTGTTTTTGAAGGATCTGTGGGATCCAAACAGATCATTTCTGTCCATGCTTCCTTGGTGGTATGAGTGGAGGAATCACTTATATCTGTAAGTGGTGGCTACATGGGCAAGATCTTCAATTCTTTTGATGAAATTGGTCAGTTAATAAGTTTCTGAGCCTAAAGGCTGACATTAGCATATTCTTTCCTGGATCAACTCCTATTCACAGGGTAGAGCTAAACACCTTTTTGAATGAAAGAGAAACATTAGTTTGTATAGGGAGAGAAAGTTCCTTTCTTTCAAAAGGAACTACCAAGCAGAATTCTTTTGGACTAATGGAAAGGCAATATATTATGGTAGGATCATGTGGCAGCATATGCTATTCATATCATGATAGTGGAGAAGCAAAGAAGCAAAAAGAGGAAGAGGAAGAAGCTGAGGTCCCAATATTGCCTTCAAGGATGTTCCCCTATGATCTACTTTCCTCCTACTGGGCCCTACCTCTTAGTAGTTCCACAACCTCCTGTTGGCCAAGCCAAGCTGGGAACAAAACCTTTAACCCTTTTGTGGGCCTTTAGGAAACATTGCACATTCAAAATGTGGTAGATTTGGATTTTAATCCCAGGTTACCAGTGACAGGTCCTTAGGTTACTATTTTGTCTCCACTTGCTGACCTGCAAAATGAAGATACTTTAGTCCCTGCTTCATAGCACTTTTATGAGGATTAAATGAATTGATACTTGTGCAATGCTTATCATGGCATTTAACACAATGAAATTCTGTATACGAGGCTCTTGGTGGTGGTAATGTTGCATCCTACGTGTGGAATCATGTTGTAACTTTGACACTCACAAGCTTTATGACTTTGGGAAAGTCCATTCACATCTCCGAGTCTCAGTTTCCTCATATGTCAAATAAGGATAATAGCAGTTCCTACTTGAATTTATTCTGAGGATGACATAAGATAATCAGTGTAAAGCTCTTAGCAAAGGGCCTTGTATGTTGTAAATAACCAAATAAATGTTGATATTATTCTTGTTGATTCCTCACCTTCCTGACTAATTCACATTTTCCTCAGGAATAAATATCTTCTTGGGATGGGAAAATAGAGGTATGGGGACAGTACAAGTATGTGACATTAATTCTTGTACACAGAAGAAGGTAAGAGTTTGATAAAGCATGAAATATCATTAAATAACCACAAAATTCATATGTAGTAAGAGGTTGTAAATTCAATTGAAACATTAAAATACACTTTTATTTTAACATTGTGGGTAATGGCAACAAAATACACCAAACGTGATTAAAAATAAATTCTGGACTTACAATTATTCCACAGTGATGAAATTGGAAGATTTCTTAAGGGGGATTACAGTAATTAAATTAATTCCCTGCCTTTTCTGGAATTAAATTCTTTGTTTACTTTGAAGTTATTGGAAGGCAATATTTTATCTATTCATGGGCATATTAGCACGACACCATTCTTCTCTATTTTTCTATGCAGTTATCACATGCTTTCTTTGAATCCCATCCATATATCAATTTTTTTCCCAAACTAGGTACTCAGTCTTAACACATGAAAAAAGGTTTGCTGTTTGTGCCATATATGAAATAAATACTCAGTACTCTCCATCATAATTAGAATATCTGGTTTAAAATGAATTAAGGAACAAGAAATAAGAAGGTCATGTCTGAAATATTCCCATGACCACAATCAGTCAGAACTACCAATCTCATGACTAATCTATAAAACACTTCTGTGGAATTTGAGAGATGGAAATATTTTTAAAAATGTTTTTAAAATAACTTATGACCTATACAACAAACACTCTAGATAGTTAAATTGTACACTAATTTTAATCAGTAGCATTATTGGGGATGATTGTTCATGAGAAATCTTGCATCAATATATATATATATATATATATATATATATATATATATATATATATATATATATATATTTGCCTATGAGTGATAGAAAGTTTGATTTACCTAACTCTCTATAAGGTCAAATATTGAATATTCTATTTCTATTTAAAATATTTTAAAGGAATTTCTATTCCAAATACCCATTCCTTATTGCTCAGATGCATTTGTGGTATTGATTTTTACTGATATTAGGAAATGGGTGATACAACAGATTCTACTTTTTAAGTGGTTTTTGCTTCTGCTATTCTTGTTGTTTGATCTCTGAGACTGGTTAGAAATAGAAATCCCCCAAAAAACAGATTTGGGTAGTTTAGGTAAAATTTAATTGGACCATATCCCGGTCGTAAGTCATATATCATATCTTAGCAGATGCTCAAAAAAATCTTGAGAGGTAATCAAAAGGGCTTCGTTTCAAATAGTTATTTTAATAATAATAATAATAATAATAATAATAATAATAATAGTAATAATCAAAATCAATAAGATTATATTTATTTATTTTAATCCTTTAACTTTGATTTTTAAGTTGTGTTTATATAGAAACAAGGAGTCTTACTTTACGGCATTTTGTGACTGTAATAAATTGATACATACATGTGTGGAAGTTTAACCAAAAAACAAGTGATTACTGAAATAGATATTTATGGATTCCAAGAACTGCAATAATCTCACTAGTGAGGATAAATTGTGGTTCCTGGCATTGAATTTTGGGGGGTGTGATTATTGTTTACCAGGAAACATCACATTTTTATGAATGCATTTTAGTGGCTATCACTGATGCAACCATTTAAAAAGTACAGAAGTATTTGTTAAATATTTTTTATGTATGCACTTCATTTTTTACATTGTTAAATGATACAGGGTGTAATGAATATTACATAATGGATGTAATACGTAATACTGCCACCTCTTGTTTATGTAAATGAGGGACTCTAGGGTTATAATTCTCTGAATTCAAAGTGGGAAATGCAAGTACTTAAAAGTCAACTAACCATTTTCTGTTTTGGTTCAATGAAAATAGTTGTAAAAAAATCCATGCAAGTGTTATGTTTTAAAAGCCTCTATAAAGTACATTACCTATGCATTAAAAGATATCAGTGCATATAAAACAAAAGTGTGCTGAGGCATTCCAGAAAACAGTGCTTAGACTTGAAATAAGTTCAGTGTCCTTTATTCAATCAAGATCAAGTTAATTCAATTTTCGCTTAAGTATAACCTAAAGCATAGAAATCCAATCATTTTCCTTTTTTTTAAAGAACATTTTCTCCTTATTTCAATCAATTTTAATCACTTTAGCAAGGTACTAGATAACTAGATTAAAGGTTAGAAAAGCTGGCATTTTCTTATTAAGAAAATTCTAAATGTTTGAAACTGAACTATGTGCCCCAGGGCAAAAAGGCTAGATAAGTAATGTTTTTCACTCACTCATTCAGAGAGGACGTTATAAATACAACTTCCTGGGTAATATTACTATGGTTACATAGATGCTACAATGAATTACCTATTTCAACAAAAATGGCAAGAACTAACCACAGTGCTTCATCAGTACTCTAGATACATATTTTACATTTTAATAACAGCTCTCCTTTCTACCGTAGTTTATATTTTTACATAGCCTCTCCACATCCGTCACTTTACAAGATTGGATAGTCAGTTTACTTGACAGTGGGAACACATAATGTAGTCATGAGGGAACAGCATCCTGTTTGTCTGTCATGTAGTCAATGGTGCGCTTATTCAAATAGAGCAATGGTAATATGCTTTCATACAGACACAAAGATGACAGTGCTGTCACTCTCAGCAGGATGAATGTGCACTTGGTGACTGGCGGGGGCAGTAAAGATTGTCATGTACATCTACTGGCCTGTTTCCCCTGGCAACCACTGTTTCAAGTTTGAGGATGTAGTGGTTTATATTATATCAATATTCTAGGCCTTAGATATCACCTAATCTAACTTTCTCTTTTTAAACATGGAAAAAGAAAGGTCCTTAGAGGAGAAGTAAATTGGTCACCTAGCCGGTGGGTAGTATAGCATGACCAGAAACATAGTCCTCAAATTGCAAGGCCAGTCTCTCCCCACCCCTACCATGCTGTCTCTGGGACATTTAGTCTTGGTTTCAGCCTTCTTGTATAAAAACAAAAACAAAAAAACAAACTAAGATATGATTCCTTGGGAGTTGCTATCTCTTACTTGATATCCAGATCCATGTAAAGCTGTTGGTTTTAGGGACAGAAACACCTCCTCCTATGTTATGGTTAATTTTCAGAGCCAGGACATAATCTCTTCTGAAATCTGTAGCTATACCTCAAATGATAATATCAGGCATTCCACCAGAAAGGAAGTTCAAAATCATGGCTATAACTTTGCCTAGCTTATGGAGAAACCGAGATCAGAGAGGAAAAGTGAAATGCCTTGCATGAGGTTTCATAGCAGGATCATAGCCAAGTGGAAGCAGGTGCTTTTCCTATAACACCTGCACATCTATGTTATTGTTCTGTGTATCAACTGACAGGGTACTGAGGTGGAAGACATTTTCAAAAGTGAAAGAAAATTTGAGTATAGGAGGTGCTTTGTAAAGGCTCAATAATATTGAAATAGTAGTCATTGTATAAGGAGGCAACTGGAAAGGGGAATAGGTACACATTTTCTTCAATTTAGTTCCCATCAAGTTTCAGCCTTTCCTGCTTTCCACTGGCCTGAGAACTGAGCCAGTGTTACAAAGAATTCAGGATACCCAGATAAGTTGCACCTTCAACTATCCTATGTGCTTCTTCCCCATTAATTAGTACCTAGATTCAAACTATGGAAAATACTATGTGTATTGGAACAACACACAGTTTACCCAGGCCACAGGAGCAACAGAGAAGCTCAGGTGAGGAAGTGTAGATCACTTTTGTTTCATTCTTTAATACTACATTGACCTCTGAGGCAGCAATTACTGCATTTATTGTGATGCAGGAAGGGACTCTTTCTGTAATTTGGCACTCACATAAAGTGAAGAGCTTTGACCCTCAGGTAATGAAGGTCTCACTTAGTCAGTTAATGTCAGGCATTCTCATTTTCTTGGCAGCCAACTGGACAGAGGTTGTGCAAGACTAGACAGAGCACATTGCTTCCATTATGAGAGACAAGACACACAAAGATGTGAAAAAGGTGACCTTCTGGTACACAATGTGGGCCTGGGTCACATTCTAAACCCACATGTTGTCAATACATTATTGCATTTAAAGGTTCTAGAACAAGTAGGAGGAGGTGAGAGGGAGAGAGGGAGAAAGGGAGAGAGGGCGAGAGAGGAGAGAGAGAGAGAGAGAGAGAGAGAGAGAGAGAGAGAGAG
>PVLC010028083.1:0-12092 GCA_004027655.1 Graphiurus murinus
TGATTTTGTTCTTCTTTATGGCTGAGTAAAATTCCATTGTGTACATATCCCATAGTTTTGTAATCCTTTCATCTGTTGTTGGACATCTTGGCTGGTTCCATAGTTTGGCAATTGTAAACTGTGCAGCTATAAACATAGATACACATGCGTTGGTCTGATAGTTTGGTTTCCTTTCTTTTGGGTAGATACCCAGTAGAGGGATCGCTGGATCATATGGTAGGATCATTCCCATTCGTCTGAGGTCGCCTCGGTGCTTTTTTGATGATTGAACCCGGAGGAATTCTATCTTCGAGCCACACCCCCAGCCCGATTTTATTTGGAAACGGTCTCGCTAGGTTGCTAAGAGTCTCACTACTTGCTGAGGCTGTCCTCAAACCTGAGATCCTCCTATCTCAGCCTCCCAAGTACAAGTACTGGGATTATAGGCTTGGGGGCCACTAAGCCTGGCTCTGCCTCAGTGTTTTTGCAGGTGCTGTTTCTAATGCCCCAAATATCCTCCCCTTCCATATTGACCTCATACTGAGAAACTCTTCTTCCTCTTACAAAAATCACTCAGATAAGATTTCTGAAAAAACACCTGATTTAAGAATTCAGTAGCTCTTCCTTTTGTCTTCCCTCCCTCAGTATCATACGCAGATTCATAATCTTCTAGCATTTATTCCCTTAACGGAGGCAGACGCCTCACATGCCTTTCTTACACCAGTCCATGTCTGTCTTGAGGCATGCTTTTTTTTTTTTTTTGATACTGAGATAGAACCCAGGGGCATTCTACCTCCAAGTTCATCCCTGGCCCTTTTCCTAATTTTTATTTTGAAACAGGGTCTTGCTAAGTTGCTGAGGCTGGCTTCAAATCTACAATCCTCCTGGCCCAGCCTCCCATGAGGCACATCTCTTACTTCATTCCACCCGGCACACCAAGCACGATGCTTGATGAGGTGCACGCTTGCTGAATGACTAAAGGAATGAATTTTTGACATAGTGCCATGTACCAAAAGGTACTAACATGATATTAATGACAAAGAGTAACAAAATTGATAAAAAATCAAAAGCAGGCTGGGCATGGTGGCACATGCCTGTAATCCCAGTACTTGGGAGACTGAGACAGAGGATAGCAGGTTTGAAGCCAGCCTCAGCTACTTAATGAGGTCCTCAGTAGCCTAGCAAGATCCCATTTCCAAATAAGAAATAAAACCGGTTTGGGGATATAACTCAGAGGTAGAATGCCTCTGGGTTCAAAAACTCTAAAAAAAGTATCTAAGAGCATCCAAGAAACACTCTGAGTAATGCATAACACCTATGATACTTTACACAGCCCCGGTGGTGTAGAATTTTGTCACATACAGACATTCAACACTCTTTACTAAACGCTTAGTATATATTAAGCACTAGATACATGAGTACAAAAGTGAGCAGGAAACGTCAAGGTGGGTCTCTGCTTGAGGATGTTAACGCTCTGTGGGAGAGAGACTATTCTTACTCATCTCTGCTGAACAAATGTCACGGAGAGGTCCATGGTACAGTCAATCTATAAAGGGTGAAATGGATCAGTGAGCTGGGACTGGAGAGAGTGAGGTTGAAGTCACATTCTAAGGACACGAAGTTGTTAGTGGACTAAAAAGGAAAGTACAGGAGGTTTCTGTGGAGAAGGCAGGAGAGCAAGGCCGGGCCAGAGAAGCATCAAGGGCCAGGCTCCAGAGCGTTCTGTGGCATCTCTGAAGGGACCAGGGCAAGGAGACTAGTAGGAAGCTAAGGTGTTATCATTTGCCTCTCCCAAAGTATACTGGTCTTCTTGATTTACCTCTGTTTTTTCAATTCGGGTATCACTGGATAGTGTATTTCTAAATAGTATGATTTAAGTAAGTCCATAGGACCCTGGGAAAGTACCTCTTGAGGTACAAGAGCAGGCTGCATGTGATCGGCTATGATATGAGGTGGGTCACTGAGGAAAGATGCGACGGGATGGGAAGCAGTCGGCTGTTCGGCAGAGCTGGAGAACCCCTAACTGGAAGTGCACCTGCAAAGCACTAGAAACACTGATTTAAGTGGAATGTCCACGTTGTAATGACAATTGTCGCTTTTCAGTTATCACCCTATCTGATTCTAATATTTTTATTCATTTGATGCTAATATCGTAGCTAGAAATGGATTTATTCAACTTTTAACAAAGGCACTCTGTGTCAAAGCACGCCCAGGCACGAGGCGCTTTCGGCTAGGGTCCGTCTCCTATTTGACAGCGCCTGCATCTAATCTATGCCACCTGACTCTCTCATGCTTTCACTCTCTCTGGCCACACTGTTCTAGAGCTCTCACAGTTGCTTCGTGCCTTTTTCCTGCCGTTTCCTTGCCTGACAAACACCTCCTCATCCTTCGGCGTCCAGCTCAAATGTCACCTGCTCTGTGGAGCTTTGCCCAACTCCCACAGCCAGAGCTAATTATTCCCCTCAGTGTTTCCATAGTAATGTGCTGATATTCTTATTCTAGCATGCTGCACGGCGGCTGAGATGGCTGCTGAGGCTTCTGTTTCCTCTATCAGATCATGAGGGCACAACCCGTATCTCCATCTTTTTACTCACTGGAGCTACGAATAATGCCGAGCACGAAAGGCACTCAGGAAATGCTTGCTGATGGACACGCGAGCGTGTAAGACAAAGAACAGTGTCACGGAGTGGCCCTGCTTCTCAGCACATCACATTTTTCTGCACTGCACCATTTTCTCAACCATTACTTTCCCTATTTATACAATTGTTTAGGAAGAAATGCATGATTTTCCTTCAGTTCAGCAATTATAGACTAATCCTGGAGTAAATAACACTTCTGTTCTCTCTTTAGAGGAGTTTTGGGCTGAGGATAGTCTTCCAGAAGATGTTGATCCCCTTTAGCAACTACACAATCAATTATAGATATAAACACCTTGACATTTTAAATTTTTACTTTTTATGTGCATCCTTAAAGAAGAAAATTTCAAAATTTACAATCTTAATTCTGCAAAATATTCTTGGTTTAATACAAAAAGATCCCTACTTTTATTAATAGATAATATGATTTGAACTGGTTAATTATAGGTTAAGTTTGGGACAAAATCTTGTGATGGTTCTTGTGATTGAAAAAACCAGAGCCCTTGCTTCTGCACGTCTTTTGTCCCCTGGTTAACTCCGCCTACCATGGTGAGAGCACACAGTCAGTGCTCATGAGCAATGGCAGCCCTTCACCTGTGACTCACTTTTTAACTCTGTCCACTGTCTTACAAGTGAACAAATTCCCTTCCCACTCAAATATCTCAGCAATTCACTTTAAAAGTTTCCTATAAGTAACTTACGCCCAATGAAATCTATCAATAAGGCCAGGTGTGGTGTGCACGCCTTGGAAGGCTGAGACGGGAGGATCCCAGGTTTAAGGACAGTCTTAGCAAGTAGTGAGACTCTCAATCTAATGAGACCCTGTTTCAAAATAAAAATAAAAAATAGGGCTGAGGGTGTAGCTGAGGTAGAATGCAACCCTGGGTTCAATCCTCAGTAAACATACACACACCCCTACCTATCAATAATGTATTATGACCACCTGAGTAGCTCTGAGTTTATTTATGGTGTTTTTAGGAGTAGGGAAAGCAAAGCATCTAACTTGTTACTGATAACACGTGACAACAAGGTACAATCTGGCATAAGGAAACTACTGTGGTCCTCACCTCCAATTAGTATTTTAAGTCACAAAGAAGAAACCAATGTCACTGCTAAACTACCCACATCTTTATGAAAGTCTGTTAGATGGCTAAATCTATCATACTCCTTAATAACCTATACTTAGTAGGTTATCAATACATATCTGTGAAGGAATTAAATAGTAATACATTTTACATATTCATGCCCAAAACAATCACATGGATTGGTTACTTGACTATTTTTTCCATGAAAGAAATTCAATCTTCATGATGAAAATGGGTATTTCCTTGATATAAATGCAAGAATTTCTTTTGGCTACATGTTGGGAATAGTATTTTCTTTCCTGAGTAAAATAATTACTAAAAACAACTTTGATATATCAGTTTTCACACTGAAAAACGAGGCCAAACTAAATCTGTTTAAACAACGACAGAACCAGGCTTGGTGGCACATGCCTGTGATCCCAGTACTTGGGAGGCAGAGACAGGAGGATCGCAGGTTTGTGGCCAGCCTCAGCTACTTAGTGAGGCCCTAAGCAACTTAGTGAGAGCCTGTAACAAAATAAATAAAAAGTAGGGCTAGGGGTGTAGTTCAGAGGTAGAATGCCCCTACAATCTCCAGTACTGCAATCTTCAATCTCCAGTACTGACCCCCCCCCCCCCCAAAAAAAAAAACCCGATGCCAAAGGTTTCAAGCAGCTCCATGCAGTCACTTACCATGTTCCAGTCTGTTTCTACTTTCCGGAATATGGATTCCATTTTCCACACGCCATTCTCCCATCCAGAAATGGTTTGATTGTCACTTGAAACCCGGATATAACGATCCTTCACAATATTGTAACAAAGGTGGAACTGTTTGGAAATCTTCTCATTTTCAGAGGGAATGAACAGCAGGCTTTCCTTTCGCTTAAAAAGCAGAATTAGTTTTTTTTTTAACATTATGAAAGATGTTAAAAAGAACTGCTATTGTATAGTAGAAATAGATTCCTTCAATTTAAAAAGGAAAAAAGTACCAATGAAAAACAAAATATTGTATAGGTTAAGTAAAATGAATATGATGTTGATCTTAAACCAAACACTACTAGAGAGAGGGTAAGAAGCGTGCGCTCCGAGTTAATTTTTGACTTGTAGTGCATCTAAATTTATTGCTTTTTCTCCGTTTCCACTACCACTGTCTATTACTTGGACTCCGCAATCATCTCCTAAAGATGACTCCTTGCTTTCAACTCGTACCGCTTCTATTCATATTCCACATAGCAATGACAGCAATATTTCAAAAAACATCAACCGAGCCAAGCGTGGTGGTGCGCGCTTGTAATCCCACTATTTGGGAGGCTGAGACAGGAGGATCTCAGGTTTGCCTCAGCTACTTAGGGAGGCCCTCTACAACTTGGTGAGAGCCTATTCCAAAATAAAGAATAAAAAATAGGGCTGGGGGTGTAATTTGGAGGTAGGATGCCCCAGTATGAAATAAATAAGGAAATAAATAATAAAAAAAACATCGATTGGAGTGTCTCTTGTTTACTCACTTCACTTACTTGATAATACTTAAACTCCAAACTCATTATCAAGACTCAGGTGCCCCACGTGATCTGTCCCTGGCCTACCGCTCCAACTGGATCTCATGCTATTTGTCCCTTTTGCTTCTATGCTCCCATGCTGCTTTTTAGTTCAAAAAGGTTCTGTTGGTTCCTGCCTCCAGGCCTTGACCCTGTGTGGTATGGCAATCTTTCTAATCTCCATGTCTTTCTCCTCCTTTGGGCCTCAACATAAAGCCATTTATCAGTATCCTTTCCTGATACCCTAAGATAGGAGAGTGTCTCTTCTGAATGTGTGAAACTACTAAGGCTCATGTTTTACTTTAAAATTCCAGTCAATTTTTGTATTCTATTCCCATAAACCCATGTGTACCACTGTTGGGGTTTTAAAATAACATTAAAAATAAGAATTTTTTAGCAGAATTTGTGAATAACACTGCCAAAAGGTAAATAAAGCAGCTTATTATTTTTATAAATCGATTTTATAATTATAAATTAGTATAGTATACTTCATGTCACAACAAGCATGTAACACTTTCCAATTTTTCTTTTCTTTTTTTTTTTTTTTTTTTTGCAGTGCTGGGGAGAAACAGGCCCTTGAGCATGCCAGGCAAGCGCTCCACCACTAAGCTACATCCTCAACCCCTCTCCTCTCTTCTTTACCAAAGATATTTCAGAGTGCTGACACAAACCAAATGGAAATAAAATTTAAAAAAATTATCTAGAATTTTATAAAGGAAAAGTAATTATCAAAGGGAAAAGTGTACGGGTGCAATCAAACACAGCAACGTCAGTATTTCATAAAATGTCTTTACAAGTAAAACTTTGCTTTCTGGAAATAATATCACGTGTGTGTGTGTGTGTGTGTGTGTGTGTGTGTGTGTGTGTGTGTGTGTTTCAAATGATTCTAAGATTTAGTTCCAAAATTTTTTAGGATTAACATTTTTCTATTTACTTATATGACCCAGTTCATATTTTTAAAGTTTAATCAACTTACATGCCATGCAAGAGGAAGCACAGCCATCCATAAAACCGAAAAAGAAACGAAGACCTAAATAATACCCGTGCCTTAAATTGAACACAGCTGTGAATTAAATTAGCTCTGAAAGCAGCTTCATTTAGATTTGTGCTTGTAACTTGCATCTCATCAGCAGCGACTGGAGTCCTTTGTCGAGTTCAGCTCTTTAGCTCCGTGGCTGAACCTACACTGGCAACCGCCTGCTGCAGAGGACGGGACAAACTAAAAAGCCAACAGGAAACTGACTGGGGACAGGTCTCTCCTCTGGACATTTCCCTCACTAGAAGGAGGAACTGCGACAATGGCAAATTCAGAAAAAGTAGGTGTCAGGCTTTCATTTGTTCACAACTGTTTGATATCCACATGTGATGAGTTACTTTCCTTTTAAAGTATTTTTCATTACCTATCCTGTATCCTTCTAGATATTTACATTAAATACTCTCCAGTCATTTAACTCTAAGCTCCCTAGGGTAAAAGCTGCTCTATTGTACTTTCTGAATGTTCATTACAGAACCTAGCACACTGACTTTCACCTGGTCTTTAACCACAGAACTATTGAAATTATTTAATTTTGGCAATTAATCAAGAGGCAATAATCTTAAAATAAGTTTGACAATGTAACAGTAATCACACCAACAATTTCTTTTTACTACTAGATGTACTCATGCATATACCAAGAATTATCCAAAGTCTCTATTTTCCCCACTGTGCATAAGTTTTCATACCGGGAAGCAAAGTAAAACAGGGCTCTTTTACATGCATTAAAATGTCACTGAAGACAACCCAACTGGACACTTCATAAAAGAGTATCATTGTAGAATAAACTACCTACCTCTAGACCCATTTCACCTCGGGCTACTCTCCAAGCCACAGACCCAGATACTCTTCCACCAAGCTCTCCGGGTTTAGGGGTTTTAGGAGATATAAATTCAACAAGCTCCACAATTATCCTCTGGAGAAGTTCTTTTCTTCTGTTTTCTGACAAAGATAGTTGCCTCTATAATTAAGGTTTTAAAAAAAGTTGTGATTAGGGGAAAGTAGAAGTCCATTTGTAAGCAAAAATGTACTTACAACATTTGCATCTTAAGAGGCCTTGAAAGAAGTAATCAATGTTATTTCCATATATATTATTTGGAAGATAAAAAAAAGATACTGGAAAACTTAATTTTACAAATTCAATGTTAGGAACCATTTAACACCTATTTCCAACTCTATGACCTCTATTACCCTAGATTTACAATGGAAGTAGCACCTTCTGTTTCTAGCTGTGATGGAGTGACTGGCCGGTGTCAGACCTACTATCTTGCTAAGAAAAGCTAGGGACATGTAGACACATACATACAGACCCCCGTTTGGATTCAACAGAAAGCTCCTAAGGTAGCCAGAACTCAAGAGGTCAAGGTCCCACGGGTGGAAATGCACTTAGGGGAGAGGACACACTGTGACTCCTCTCCTTTCCACAAGTTTGCTGAGGATGAAATGGCGTGGCGAGGAGAGGCGGCTGGGAGGCCAGCTAAAAATGGCCACCCAAGTGCTAACAAAGCGAAATTCTTAGACTCAAAGCACACAGGAGAAAATGAATTCGCATTCAGAGTCCTCTGAGACAAGGGGCTCCAGAAAACTTTAGTCTGGGTTTTCAGGTAGGATCTCTGAAGTGCGTCAGAGAAGCAAAGGTGAAAAGGAGTGAGGTCTTAGAAGTTGGAGCCAATTAAAAACAACCTCACTGAGAATGGCGATCGCCGATGGGACTACGGGGATCTGCCCCATGCTGGGTGCCAGACGGAAGTAAGCCTAGTGTTTAATTTTTTTTAGTTGTGAAAAAATTCCAATTATAGAATTAAAAACACTACTACTGCTAAAGGAGTATAATATGAACCTTCCATCTCAGACCCAAATTCTTCCTCTCTTCAGATGTAGTCATCTTTAATAATTTCCTGTGCCTTATTTCCACATATGTACATGTATGTCTGCATGTATGTGTATGTACATATGTATATACATAAATATAAGTGTATGTCATTATATTCAAGATACAGTTTGATTAATAAGACAAAGACTAAAATTTTGTTTCCTTAAGCTTTGGAAAGAGATGAGATAATCTAAAAAAAAAAATAATACTTAGAGTGAGTTCTCAAAATTTCCAGTGAACAAAAAGACATTTAACATATTAAAATATTCTTAGCTGGGAGCAGTGGCACATACCTGTAATCCTAGTACTTGGGAGACTACGACAGGAGGATCATAGGTTTGAGGCCAGTCACAGCAACTTTAGTGAGACCCTCAGCAACTTAGTGAAAGCTTGTTTCAAAATTTAAAAAATAAAAAAGGGTTGGGGGTATAGCTTGGAGGTAGAATGCCTGGTATACAATCCCCAGTAGCAAAAAAAAAAAAAAAACAAAAAACAAATCAAAACAAAAACAAACAAAAAAAACAAAGCTAGGTGTGGTGGAGCACGCCTGTAACTCAGTACTTGGGAGGCTGAGACAGGAGGATCTCAGATTCAAGGCCAGCCTCAGCAACTTTGAGAGGCCCCCAGTAACTCAAGACCCTGTTTCAAAACAAAAAATAAATTAGGGCTGGGGGTGTGGCTCAGAGGTACAACACCCCTCCCTGATTTCCATCCCCAGTACCACACACACAAAAAAACCTATATCTACATAGCTATAGATGTACTTGCTGGCAAAATATTGCTACTTTAAATAGTTCAGGGAGTTAAAAATTGACAATTCTTGGTTACATAAAAAATTTCAAGTGTCCACTAAAAAATGACACGTAGCTACCCCATACCTGCTTATTAAGCGCGTTAATCGTTTCCCGAAGTACTTCTTCCTTAATTTCAGTTCTTCTGGCGATGACCTCTTCATGTTTACAAGAATATCGCCAAGTGACATCAACCACCTGAAACAAGGTACAGACTATAAACATTTAACAAGATTGCAATCCTGAACTTTTCCTTGATAAACAGCTAAATGTATGTAACTCTTAAATGCAATTTTAAAAATACTCTCCTTTGTTTAAAAACTTGTGAAGGAACCTAAGAGAATATGTTTTTCATTTCTGAACAGGTATGTTTCCAAGAAACACTGTGATAAAATGTAGCCAGGCATGGTGGCACATGTCTGGAATCCTAGTACTTGGGAGGATGATACAGGAGGATCACAGGTTTGAAGCCAGCCTCAGCAACTCTGCAAGACCTTGTTTCCAAATAAAAAATAAAACGGCTGGGTGTGTAGCTTAGGGGTAGAACATCCCTGGGTTCAATCCCCAGCACACCACACACACACAAAATTTTCAGAATATTAGCTTTTTAAGATTTATCTACAAAACTGATTCCTCAAAATTAAATAGCAATTTTATCCACTTTTATTTTATTAAATATTATAGAACAATTGATTGTGATAAAGGTGATGGCAAATCAATGGAAAAAAGATAATCTTTTCAACAAAATTATCCACTATCCAAAATGAGTTTCAATCTATATTTTATACCATACACAAAAATTCAAAATGGACCACAGATTAAATGTAAAAATAAAAATATAAAATTTCTAAAAGACCGAAGAAAATTATAGTGATCTTGGGCTAGGCAAAAATTTCTAAGCTACAACTTCAAAAACCACAATCTGTAAGAGAACAAATTGGTACACTGGACTTTTTTTTGTGTGTGTGTGATACTGAGGATTGAACCCAGAGGCATTCTACCTTCTAGCTATACCCCCAGCCTAATTTTATTTCTTATTTGGAAACAGGATCTCACTAGGTTGATGAGTCTCACTACTTGGTGAGGCTGTCCTCAAACCTGAGATCTTCTTGTCTCAGCCTCCCAAGTATAGGGATTACAGGTATATGCCACTGTGCCTGGAAACTTCATTAATTTCTTCTCTTCAAATCATTAAGAAGTCAGGTGTGGTGGTGCATACCTGTAATTCCAGTACTTGGGAAGCTAAGACAGGAGGATCACCAGTTCTAGGACAGCCTCAGCAACTTAGTGAGACACTGCTTCAAAATAAAATATAGAAGCCAGGCATGGTGGCAGGCGCTTATAATCCCAGTACTTGGGAGGCTGAGACAGGAGGATCCCAGGTTTGTAGCCAGCCTCAACTACTTAGTGAGACCCTATTTCAAAATAAAGAATAAAAAATAAGGGCTGCAGGTGTAGCTTGGAAGTAGAATGCCCCTGGGTTCAATTTCCAGAATCGCAAAACAAAAACAAAAAAAAAGGGAGGGGGCTAACATCGTAGCCCAGAGGTAGAACAACCCCAGTATGTCCCCTCCCCAACAAAAATGTTTTGCAAAGCACACTGCTGGTCTAAGAACACATTAGAACTAAGAACTATGCAAATGTCTATCTTCAGGTAAATGGGTAAAACAGACTGTTGCATCCATACGGTAGAATACTGCATGGGTGTATCGAAATGACAAATCTTATTGAGCTGTATGCTTTAAATACATGCAGCTTATTATGTTATTAAATCGTCAAAAAAGAAAAACATTATAATTTATTCTTGGAAAAGTTTTTTTTCCCCTCATATGCCCTACCTCATCTTTAGAAAATGCTAAGATGTAGGACAGCTTCTTGCCCCATCCTATCTCATAGAGGAGTGGCTTGTCACAGACGTCTTCACACGCGTCACAGTGCAGCCACCGCTGCTGGGAGAGGGAATAGACTTCTGTCCAAACGTGGTCTACTCGAGAAGGACAAGAACAAAAATAAGGAGATAAAGTTAATAAAATCAGAATGACTTCCAATATCTATATACAAATGCCTAAGAATGACATAATAACTTGTAATATTCTAAATTTTAATTAATAAGAGTGAGCATTTTTGTGGCACATAAAACTCTAAAATACTTGTATATTTTTTTCTTTCTCTTTGAAATCCTTGAAAATATTTTTTTGAATAATCTCCTTTAATGCAATCAGTTGCAGTCTTAATTAAAAAGAATGTATACTATAACTACAGAAGGTTAAAAATATTAAGTAACAGCATTAAACTTAAAGTTCAAAGCTAGGTACAGTGGTGCACGCCTATAATCCCAATACTTGGAGGGCTGAAACAGGAGGATCACAAGTTTGAGGCCAGCCTTTCCAACTTAGTGAGACCCTGTTTCAAAAGTAGAGCACCCTTGGGTTCAATCACTAGTATTACCCACACCTCCACACACATCCACCCACCAGGTTCAGTGGGAACTATGGAGGTGGTACATGTCTATATGTCTATAATCTCAGATACTTAGGAAGCTGAAGCAGAAAGATCACAAGTTCAAGGACAGCCTGTACAACTTACTGAGACACTGTCTCAAAATAAAAAAACGAAAAGGTTGGGGATGTAACTTGGTGGTAGTTCCTAGGTTCAATCCCCAGCACCCCCCGCCCCCCCCAAAAAAAAAACCAGGCTCAGTTTGCCAATGTGAAGGAATTAATGCTACTTTTGAAACTGCAGTCTACCTTTCAGGACCCTAATACTCAGAACCAGCAGGAAATCTAACACGATCTCATGTTAGTGAAGTATTTTACTATAAGAGAGTAACTACTGAGGATTTCATTTGATTCTAAAAATAATTAAAAAAACAAAAAAAATTGCTGGGCGTGATGACACACATTTGTAATCCCAGTACTTGGGAGACTGAGACAGGAGGATCTGGGTTTGCAGCAGCTTCAACTACTTAGTGAGACCCTGTTTCAAAATAAAGAATAAAAAATAGGGCTGGGGATGTAGCTTGGAGGTAGAATGCCTCTGGGTTCAATCCCCAGTACCGCAAAAACAAAAACAAAAACAAAACAACAACAACAACAAAAAAACCAAAAAAACCCCCCAAAAAACCCACAAGTAAAACTAAACAAGGCGCCGGGCGTGGTGGCGCACGCTTGTAATCCCAGCA
>PVLC010028084.1:0-21317 GCA_004027655.1 Graphiurus murinus
AGGAGGAGGAGGAGGAGGAGGAGGAGGAGGAGGAGGAGGAGGAGGAGTTGTAGAAAACAGAAGCCCCAAGAAAAGGGATGGAGAATCTTGGCTCTCCTTTCACTCAGAGAATTGAGGATACATTCCCAGTTCCTCACTGAGGGAGCAGGAAAAGAGTACCATTTCTGGTTCCATGACGATTAGATTCCTTAGCTTTCAAGAAAGGAAGTCAATCCTGACTTTAACTTGTAGGACTGTGAAAACAAATGGTTTTCCCTGTATTTAGCAATACTGGGATCATACAGTAGGTGCTTGACAAGAGGCTCACCCTTAACCTCTCTACTGCCTGACGTCAGCCAAAGGATCAGGGGGAGAAACCTGAGTTCAAGGAGGGTTGCTTTTCTATTTCTCAGGATGTTCTTTGGGTTAATTACACCATCAGAGGGTAACTATGAGACTTTGCCATACTGCCCTCTGCTCCTAGCTGTTACAATGGCATTGACTGAGTTGTTCCTTGGCCTCACACTATCCTTTTTTTAGAGAAGGTTCTGAGATTTGGCCTCTGTGCTTATTATGAAGACATTATTCAGAATCTTCTTTATGAGCACGGCCTGGCCAATCTTCTTACTGGCCATATGGATGTATTAGAGAAAAGTGAACTTCTCCCAAAGAATTGGCTAGTTTTAGTCATGCAAATTACTGTGAATTGAAAAATGAATCATAATTTTCTTTTTGGGTTGGCTGCTGGAAAATTTAAAATTGAGCCAAGAGGTCTACTGTGAGCAAGTTTATAGCAACTCATGGTATATATTTTGCAGACTGACCACATGAAATACTTATTCTTGTATCTCCATGGCTTTACCATCCATTTTATTTCCAATTCAAGTTTTTATAAATAATCCTATTTTTCCTTAGAACCCAGGGTACGTAAATAAATAAATGTGAATTCATTAATAGCATGAGCTTGGCCATATTTACACAATCCCAAGACATAAATTTCTCAGTATTCACAAAGTGCACTTATCAGGGATTCATGCACTCAAGTATTACAAGAATAAAAATTCCAAAAGAAACAAAAAGAGCTAGATACTGAGATAAAAGAAGAAGGAAGTAAAATTGGCAATTGAAGCTATGTGGCATGCCTCAAGACACTACTTCTTGGCACACCCCATGTTACCCAGGTACTAGTAACACTACACAGAATTCCCACTTGATAGAGAAGATAGTGAGGGTGGTGGCAAGCTTGAGCATTTTTGAAGCTATGACTCTTACTAAAGCTATATATTCTCAAAGATTGTCTGCTGTCTAGCATCTAATGTTTCTCCCCAAGTGTGGACATCACTGAATGAGGGTCTCCAGGGAAAAGAGGATAACTGAGAATCACAACCATGACAACAGAAGAGGTCAGGAGGTTTCTACCATCTCCCAGCCAGACCAAGATGAAAAATCAGCAGGGATATAAATGTAGCTACATTCATACTCCAACAAAACTCAGGAATGTATCTTTTTATTGCCCACCCAAATCTTGTCCATTGCTATTTCTAGTGGAGCATCAAAAAGGTGGCTTGAGCCGGGCGTGGTGGCGCACGCTTGTAATCCCAGCATTGGGGAGGCTGAGACCGGAGGATCCGGGTTCGCGGCCAGCCTCAGCTACCTAGTGAGGCACTCCACAACTTAGTGAGACTCGGTTTCAAAATAAAGAATAAAAAATAGGGCTAGGGGTATAGCTCAGAGGTAGAATGCCCCTGAGTTCAACCCCCAGTACCAAAAAAAAAAAAAAAAAAAAAAAAAAAACAGGTGGCTTGAGAGAGCCCCCTAAATTACCACAGCTAAGTGTACAATGTAAGCAGCACCAGTAATGTGCTTGGATTTGCAACCTCAGCTTCTAGATAACCATATTTCCTCCTCTGAGGAGCTGTCCATGACTAAGCAGCTCCTACCTAAAGAGGTGTCAGCACTGCTTTTTAAAATTATACTTGTGCATTGTAACTATATAGTATACTGAGGTTCAGAGGAATAGAGGCATACATGAACACAGCACCTGGTATGTTCCTCTGCAAAACTCACCCATCTCCCTGTACATATTATTGAGATTGGTATGGATGCCTTCATATGTGTACTAGCATTACTTGAACTGTTTCCTTTATCAACTCTCCCTCCTCCCCTCCGTACCTCCTTCCCCAAATCACCTTCCACTATTCTACTAGTATTCCACCTCATTTGTCTGAAGTCCTTTCCATTTCCCAGTTTCTCTCCACATAATGAGAGAAAACATACACAATCCTTCATTTTCTGAGTATAATGGCCAAAGGTATTTCCCCAAAAGATGACTCTAAAATGGGCCTGTGTGTTTGTCTGTGAGGAAGCAGGGCAGAGGGAGAAGTTGGGAAGTGGTCTTCTGCTTATTATTACAGAGAGGAGTGAGAAGACCAGTCTGAGAGGTTTTCAGAGGTCTCCAGAAAAGAACGAATGAATGAAAGAGAGAAGGAAGGAAGGAAGGAAGGAAGGAAGGAAGGAAGGAAGGAAGGAAGGAAGGAAGGAAGGAAGGAAGGAAGGGGAAGGAAGGAGAGAGAGAAAGAAAGGTCAAAATACTTCATAGAAGGATGAGAGGCTTTTCTATGTATGAGAATACTGGAGCCAAATTCTCAGCCCTACAACTGCTGAGAATCCAAGTGTCTTGACAAGGTGCCTAATCAATTAGAAACTCAGTTCTGTTCTTGAGAAGTCAATAGAAGGATGAAATTAGATAAGGTACTTAAGGTTACTCTGTAAACTATAAAGTAATATACATATGTCAGTAGTAATGGTAACAGAAATATAGGGTCAACTTTATCTTTAATAAAACAAATCTTTTAACTTTTTGACTTTTTCTTGCGGTACTGGGGATTGAATCCAGGGGTATTCTAATTCTGAGCTACATTCCCAGCCCTATTTTATTTTATTTTTTTTTTTTGTTTTGAAAACAGGGTCTCATTAAGTTGCCTTGCTAAGTTGCTGAAGGGATCCTCTAACCTGTGATCCTTCTGTCTCCATCTTCCAAGTACTGAGAGTACAGATAAGTGCTACCATGCTTGGCTTTGTCTCCTTTTTAGGGCCATATCTATGCAATAACAGCCTCAGAGAAATCCTTCCTTTGTGGGAACCCAACCAAGTCTCTACTGCTTCAACCCAGGATTCTGATTTCACTGTTGTCACATAGCAAGTGAATGCCCCTCATCTCATACAACTCAGAAAATGCAATAAGGAAGATAAGTATGTGTGATGTCTATAGTCTATGAAAATTGCATAAGCCTGATGTTCAAATGCCAATTTGGGAATACAAATACCCTCTTCCCTCCAGGAATTTCTAAGACCTCTTTCAGCACTTCTGGAGAATTCCTTATGACAATTGCTCATATATAATAGAACTGAATAGGTCCATTTGGTTTTTTTTTTTTTAAGTGACTACACTGCTCAAAGGGTTAGATTCAAAGACTAAAGCCAACTCTTATCAGGAAAACAATCATTCTTCAAAGAGAAACATCAAACTCAGATTGCTTACATTCTTAATGGAAGGCACATTGTAGGAGCCAGTAATTCTGGTACATAGAAAAGCTGTGTTTAAGGGAAAAAAAGTAAGCAAAAGATGTACTTAGAATTATGTTATAAGTATTTGTAAGTAATTCCACAACCTAAGGGTGCTGCTTTTCTTTCTTCTCTACCAGGATATTCAGTGCTATGGTACTTTCATAGAGGTTCACTTTGTGGAGTATTTGTTCCCAGGGAAAGAAAAAAATGAATAACTTATTGGTATCTCAGCGTTTTTCAAATATGTGTCTAACTGCTAGGCCCAGTCCACCGCTGGGCTTTGGCATATATGGTTAAAAAATGCATGAATACGAGCCAGAGAAAAAGCACAACTTATAAAGAGAGATGAGAAGAGACAGTAAGAAAGGAAAGAGATAAAGGGGAAAGATAAAAAAGAAGAGTGTTTGTGCATATATTATTGAATAGGCAACAGTATGAATTTGCTCCTTGGCAAGTATCTAATAGTGCTGATAACCTAGTGAACAAAAGTTCTAGATTGATGAAGTAAGAATTGAAATGGAGATGACTTTAAGTGTGATCTTTCTACATCAAAATTTGCGATGACTGTGGTGGGCTTAGAATCAAAAACAAAAAGAAAAACCTAAGAAAATGTCTTGTGATGTGAGTTACGACCTAATTTTCCAGAGAATTTCGTAGGGGCAGCTTAGTAGGGCAGCCTTGTGATCTCCACAAATACACCCCACCCTAGCCTCACCCTAGCTCCACCCTAGCCCCACCCTAGCCCGGTATACTAAGGACTGTGACCACCAGAGAAGTATATGAATGGATCCATCCAAAGAAGGAAAGATGTAAGGTGTTTTCCATAGTTCTTCCTTCATTCTCTCCAGAGTGTGGTTGTCTCATTTCCTTGGGGGCTGGGGGAAAAGCTTACGGTCCACAGATGAGTTTACCAATGGAGAGGAAAGCGATCAGAAATTGCTTTGACTTAGGAGATAGATTTGCAAACCTTTTAGCATGTGCAGCGTTGGATTTCAGCTGTGACACCTTGTTTTCCAAAGACAGTTTTCTTTCTAGCAGTGTTCTCTTTTCCTAGGAGAAAAGAAGATACCATTTTTGCTTATTTGTGTGTGTGTGTGTGTGTGTGTGTGTGTGTGGTGTAGTAGTAGTAGTAGTAGTAGTAGTAGTAGTAGTAGTAGGGCATTCTTGCAAAAGAATGTCACAAAAGATGTCTCTTGAAATTCTAGAGCCGGGCATGGTGGTGCACGCTTGTAATCCCAGCATTTGGGAGGCTGAGACCGGAGGATCCAGGTTCACGGCCAGCCTCAGCTACCTAGTGAGGCCCTCCGCAACTTAAGTGAGACCCTGTTTCAAAATAAAGAATTAAAAATAGGGCTGAGGGTATAGCTCGGAGGTAGAATGTCCCTGAGTTCAATTCCCAGTATCGCAAAAAAAAAAAAAAAATCTAGAAGCACAGATTGAGCTGAAGAGCTCACTTCATAGAAGCTGTTACAAGGTACCCCAAGAAAGCCTGGCCAGGTATTAACTGTGTGTATCACACAAGTTAAGTCATGCTGGGTCAAGAGTAGTTGTCTTCACTCAATTACTTCCTCAGAGAGATTGTTTTTCCTCCAGCCCATTGCTGAAGTAGAGTCAATGCAGAGGAACCTCTCCCCTCCTCCTCCTGGGTCTCACCCCAAGCCAACAGCCTGCTGAGCCCACTCTGCGCATGAGCTCTCCCACTGCATCTGCTTCTCTTATGTTAGGCTAGTTGCTGGTGTCCAAGGACACCTCTGCACATACCTGATACCTCTACCTGCTCTCATGACATCTGCTGGAAAGTGGTAAATGTATTTTTAATGATGGATCAAAGCCACAGACGATAAATTTGCTTCCTAATTAGGATGCAGGAGAAACTATGGCACTGAGAAAGAATAGCTTTAAAAGTGCCATTATTTAATTATTAAACCAAACTTCTTTTATCCCAAAGGAAAATAGAAAAGCCCATTTAAAAAAAGCAAGCTGGGATGACTGTGCTCACTGTGCCTTTGATGGTGATGGTGACATGCTAAAAGAAGGAATTTAGAGTTTGGGCTTGCTGGTTTAGGTTTCCAAGTTGGGGGTAATCAGAAGAAACTGAGAAGCTGAGTGTGGTGGCACACACCTGTAATCCCAGTATTTGGGAGGCTGAGACAGGATGATCACAGGTTCAAGGTCGGCCTCAGCAACATAGCGACATAGTGAGACCCTAAGCAACTTCGCCAGACCCTGTTTCAAAATTAAAAATAAAAAGGGATATGGGAGTAACTTGGAGGTAGAAAGCCTCTGGATTCAATCTCCAGTACCCGCCTCCCCCGCAAAAAAAGAAAAGAACTGAGAGAGAAGAGATGTTTTGAAAATACCTACAATGCTATTTAAAATCATTTCCTGCCACAGTAAGTATCCAGGTATTACCTAAATCCACGCTGTATAGCAGGACATCAGGAAGACTTTGCAAATCAACTGTCTGGTTTTGAAATTTGGGCCAAGGTTGTAGCCTCTCTGGGTTTTACCATTGTTTAAAAAAATAACCAAAACTTGGAAATGAAAGCAATATACATATAGCATGTAGTTTTAATGTCACATTGGGTCGTGTTTAATAATATGACTCAAAAATCATTTAATTTTCTCAGAGAATTTTTATATGCCTGACTTTGATATTTATTATTTGATTTGAAGTTGCACGTTAATTTATAGATTTCTATGTGACTAAAAGGAAAATCCCAAAGGTTATAGGTCGTCTTCAAAATATTAATCAGTTTTTAAAATCTAACCTGGTAATACTGCTCTATATTATTTTTTTTCTCCCAAAATGCCAATAAATAAATACTCAGCTTCTCCAAATATTTTATTTAAACCAACTTTACATCTTTCTGGTTACCTCATGAGTTATTGAGTTAAATAAAACATCTGACATGTATTCATTCTATATTTGTATGAGTCATGCTTTTACCTTTATGTGTATCCTTAATCTGAGGATAAACTGAACTGTTGGGATAATTGGAGATAATGTAGATGAGAGGCCTACCTGCTCCCTGGCATGTAACTGAACCTCATTATCTAATCATTTGAAGGCATCAATTATTTTATATCCTATACGTTGTTATTTTTAAGTTATGCTAACTTATTCAAATTTTTATTTTAGTACTTTTGTGCCCACATAAAGTGTACCAGAGTAGTCCTAGTTGTGTTCAAATTATATCTTTTTGTTTTGTTTTGTGATACTAGGGTTTGAACCTCAGGAATTCTACCTCTGAGCTATACCCCTATCCCTTTTTATGACTTTTTACTTTGAAACAGAGTCTTGATAGACTGCTGAGAGTCTCACTAGATTGTTGAGGCTGGTCTCTAATCTGTGATGCTCCTGTATCAGTCCTCCAAGTACTGGAATTACAGGTGGTGTTCCCTACCACACCTGGCTGTTCAAATGATTTCTGAAGGGTCACAGGCACACCTTGCAAGCTTATGATGGTGCTCACATGGTCAAAGAAACATATCACAGATGATGTACCTTGAATTTTTAGGGTGAGGGCAAATTGTGTTTAGTAAATGTTCTTCCTAATGGACTTACTCTTGATTAATTGATTTTCATAACCAAGGTTCAAAGAGTCCAGACGACTAAACAAGAAAACGTTCTACCCAGGCCAGGACCCCACATCTGGCATGAGAGCTTCATATCTCTTCCTGACAACATAGAAAAATGGCACTTCACCAGTTAACATTTCTTCTTTGGCAGTTACTTCCAGAAAGTCCTAAGATCAACAAAGTGGGTGGCCCAAGGCTGCACCTCTGGGAAGCTCAGATTTCACTCACTAGATATATGTATTTAATAATTAAGACTCCTTTATTCCATTTTGTTTTGGATATAAAAGTTCTGGCTTTTGAAGAATATACAGAATACACTGAAAGAACTAAGGAAATCATACCTGTTTTATTGTTGTGTTTTGTACTGAGGATTGAACCCAGGGCCATTCTAGCTCTGGGCTATACCCCCAGCCCTATTTTATCTTTCATTTTTGAAACAGGGTCTCAGTGAGTTGCTGAGGGCCTCACTAAGCTGCTGAGACTGGTCTCCAACCAACAATCCTCCTGTCTCAGTCTCTCAAGTACTGGGATTACAGGTGTACACCGCCATGCCTGGCTAGGAAATAATACTGTTTTTTTTGTGTGTGGCACTTGGGATTGAATCCAGGGGGGTTATTCCTCTCAGCTACACCCCTAGCCCTATTTTTAATTTTTTAAATTTGAAATAGGGTCTTACTAAGTTGCTGAGAGCCTTGCTAAGTTGCTGAGATTGGCTTTGAACCTGCGGTCTGTCTGTATAAGATTACTGAGTGTGCACCACCATGCCCAGCTTAGGCAACAATACTCTTAATCAAAAGTTAACATCAAGAAGGAGAGTTAAGAACATTTACATATTTTATCAATATATCTATATCTATTACATAAAGATATCTAGATATAGAAATTATTCCTGGCATTTTATCAGTCTGGCTTGCTCAGATCCCAAAAATGATCAGAGTGGGGTGGACACCAATTTATATCATTACCATATGTTCATATCTACCTGATTTAGGAACCTAAATTATCATTTTTATGGAGCATGAGAGAGGAGACATAATGGAAAGGGTTGTGAACTAGAAACTAGAGGCTTATAGGATACTTTCCAGTTCACACTATTCTCATTTATAAAATAACAATGAGGAACAAGAGGTGGTCTCAAAAAGTTCCTTTGAGCTCTAAGATCCTAATGGGGCTCAATCAATGACACTAGAAAACAAATTCGATGCAAAAGAATTGCACTGCTAGCAAGAGGAACATATGCCATATTCAAATGCTCTTATTGGGCATTTTGCTGGCTTATCACTGCGTACGGAATTTGTTCTCACTGCATTCCTGATTAGAGTGGGACAGATGGTGGAGGTTTTAAGTAATGTGTTCATTACTAGACCTCATAGCACTAATGGCTATTTACTGGAGCAGGGCCTCGTTCAAGTGAGGAGCAAATGAGTCCTTCTCCAGGGGCTCCCACCCCCCGGGCAGTATTCATCAACCTTTCTGAGGATGTGCATTTTGTGCCTTCACTTGCTTTTTGAACTTGGATCTTTTTTTTCCTATTAATACAAAAGGCTCTGCACTCCCTCATTCTGATACACACCTCACACTGGAGAAACTTCCTCCTAACCTGACTTCTCATTATCTCCTTCAGCCAAGAAGCGCACACTTATAATCCCAGCATTTGGGAGGCTGAGACTGGAGGATCCGGGTTTGCGGCCAGCCTCAGCTACCTAGTGAGGCACTCCGAAACTTAGTGAGACCCTGTTTCAAAATAAAGAATAAAAAATAGGACTGGGGGTATAGCTCGGAGGTAGAATGCCCCTGAGTTCAATTCCCAGTACCACAAAAAAAAAAAAAAGGCCCCTCCATTGTGTCCAAACTCAGATCGACCTTCCAGAGATCACAAGAGGCTCCACTCTGGAAGTTACTGAACTGCAGTATTCTGGAAAGCTACACATAGCCTTGCTTAGCCATGGGCGTTCATTCCATCCATTTCCTATCACAAAGCTCCAAGAGGTAGCTCACAATATCAAGGCAGGAGCCAAGCAATCACTTTCCAAAAATGTCCTGCCAGTATCTGAGCCACTGAGACTTATTCTGCAATATGCTCCCCTACCTTCAATAGGACTTTCAGCCTCCCAGAAGGAGCCCTTGGAGAATGAAAAACAGGAGACCTGGAAAGTTCCTTGAGCCCCCACACAATCCAGTTAGACACCTTGGAATCCCCACAAATAATGACTATGTCCATTCATTCACACATATCCAGCCCCCAGCTCTGTGCAGCACATGGTAGGTGCTAAAGTCTCCTGAATAGACAGTTGAGCTAATACACCCCAAAACTCTGAGAGGAACTCGCACCTAGTACAGAATTCCTGGTGATGTTAGGAAATAGAAATTATCTTTCCCTGTTATTTTGTTAATTCGTGAGCATTGACAGGTGGCCACACCATTGGGTTTGAGATAGGGTAATTGTAAACTTAGATTCCAATATGGCTAATCAAGTTTTTGGTTAAACAATTCTATTTGTCTTCCAGAATTGTCTCTCATTCCTCAATGCCAACATTCATCGTGCTATCTTCTATTTATTACCAACTGAAGTATTCTAATACTCCTAAATACTCAACCAAATATTGCAGATTTTCCAGAACAGCATCATTATAAATAGGCATGCCTGGATAAACCAACTGCTTAAGGATATTCTAGTCCAGTGATCCTACTAAAGAATAGCACGCAGTGACCCATGGCATACCAGAGATATAGCTGTATGTTGTTATTATTATTAGATCCTGTTAAATTGTTTGGGCTTGACTTAGTTTTTGGAATTTCCTTATAGGACCATGTTTAAAAATTATAAACCACAATTTGCACTGTTATAAAACTATACATTCTTAGAGAATATTTTAGGACAAATCAAAGTTCCTTTGGTAAGAAACCTGAATGCTACTGAAGTGTGACGTTTTGAAATGACATTTCTAAAATGGCATAACCCAGGCAGACTCATAATACAAATCAAGGCTGACAAGAACAGAGTCAAATCAGGGAGAATTAATGCAGTAAACATCAAAATGCATAAGGTAAAATTTACTAGAAGTCAAAGCTAATATTATAAACCTTCAATAGTTTCAGAGGTGCACATTTCCTATTTATTTTGGTACTGAAAGTTACTATTCCTTGTTTTGTCTGAATTATAAATTCTATGTATAATTAAATGTATGTGTCCATCTTTTGTGTGTATTTGCAGTGTCAGAAAGTTAAAGGAACACCACATGAAACTTTTATCATTCTTCTTGATTTTTTTTCACTACTGGGGATTGAACCCAGGAACATTCTACCTCCAAACTACACTCAACCTCCCTTTTTATTTTATTTTTTTAAATTTTGAAACAGGGTCTCACCAAGTTGTTGAGGGTATTACTAGTTCCTGAGGCTGATTTCAAACCTATGATCCTCCTGTCTCAGCCTTCCAAGTACTAGGATTACAGGTGTGCACCACCACATCCTACCATTTTTCTTCTATTATTATTCTTCCCCAATTATATCTTTAGAAAGCTCCAATTTCTATAGGACAGATTTTATCACTGTGAGGTCTCTTTCTCCTAGTACAGCCATCAGTTTTTATAAACCCAGGGGGTTGCCAAAAAATGGGTATTTCCCTGATTCTAATACATAGAAATGTTAAGAGTTCAACCATCTACTAGATTACGACTCCAACAGATACACTTTGTGATACTTTATATTATTTCCATTCATAGTCTCATCTGGATCTTCTTTGTAAAACAAGCCCTGACCATAGAGAAAAAGTGATGTGACTATACAATTTGCAGAAGTAGATTTATAATTATACTCCAGATCATACTGAATGTTCAAGGGAAGAAACTGACACCATTGAACACTTCCTAAGACCAAGTATAATAGAGAGACTTTCACATCATGCTACCTTATTTAACTTAATGTTCTATTTATTTCAGTGTCATTTTTTTTTTTCATTTTCAACATATCCCTGTCAGGAAGAAATCCCCTTAATCATCCAAGCACTGACCTTTTCCATTCTCTGTACAAGCTTCTCCAATTCTGTGATTTGGCTGTGCTTTTCTTCAAGTTTTTCAGCAACTTGATTCAGATTTTCAACATGTTGTTTCAATTTCTGTTCTTTTTCTAACTTGTTAACCTTTGGTCAGGAAAACAATCACCAAAGTTTGGTTTTTATTAAAGCAGACACACAGCATCACCTCCTAGAATTTTCTCACTAGCCACAGGAATGAATAATCCACATTCATTTAGAATTACTCTTTTGATTTTGGTGTTTCCTTCAAAATACACCTGATGAAAGCAACAGTTAATTGTTAGAGACTAATAATATATAAATATTAGACCTAGAATGTTAACATTTGTTGCCAGAGAGCATCCTTCCTGAGCATGTATGAGAAGGACATATGCTAATTTTTAAAAAGCAAAACATTTCAAATATTAGGCTTTTTCCTCAACAAAAGTGATCTAGAATAAAAAATAAAATCTTAAATGTTCAACTAAAAAAAATGTTTCCTTTTGAATCAGAAATCGTCATCAAAGCAGAGTAATTGCCCCCACTGTGTCCAGGGGCTACTTCCTGGGCACACAGCAGGAGCTGAAAGACCACAGAGGAGCGGTCTCCATCTGGCCATCCATGTACCATACGTGGGAGTGTTTCAATGTGACTTCTGTCTGACCTGTACATGTATATCTGTGTGTCTTTTAAACAGAACTTGAGATTTCTCAGTGAAAACACAAGTGTCTGTTTGCCCTTGAAAACAGCAGGAGGGCATCCCTGTCCAGCCATAGGGGACACTCACATCCTGTCCCTGCAGGTCTCACTGCCCCCACAGAGCACCTCCGGAAGACACATACTAGCCAGTTCCTTTCACTTGCTGAAGTTCTTCATTCCCAGCCAGCACACAGGTGAGTTTGCAACCATTGGTACCACAGCCTGAAGCAGGACAGGTTGTCACCTAGGCCATGGATTTCCTATTGTGCTTCACTGGGATCTTCCCAAGGCCAGAGCTGGCAGAGACCCAAGCAACCTACCCCAACCCAATGTGTTTATTTTTTAGTTTCAGCAAACACACACACACATGTATACACATACACACATACATTTTTTTCCCTCTAGAATACATTAATACATTTTCAGGCATTTTATTGGTCCTAGCATGCATAATTCAAAAGCTATCAACTGTAGAGGTATGAGTTTCCATGCATGTACATATATTTTTATATTGTTAAATATACATACACACCATTTACATTTATATTTTAGCTCCTAACCTAAAGAATGTATTTTAGGACCCAAACAATTTTTAATCCACTTGTATGACCCAATTCTTTCCTTTCCTTTCCTTTTATTTTATTTTATTGTGGTACTGGGAATTGAACTCAGGGGCATTCTACCTCCAAGCTATACCCCTAGCCCTATTATTTTGAAACAGGGTCTCACTAAGTTGCAGAGTGCCTCACTAGGTAGCTGAGGCTGGCCACGAACCCGGGTCCTCCGGTCTCAGCCTCCCAAATGCTGGTATTACAAGCGTGCGCCACCATGCCCGGCTAATTCTTTCCTTTTAGAGATAAGAGAATCCAAGTACAGAGTACACTGACTGTCGGGATCTTCTCATTAAAGGGTCCAAAAAGATGTCACTGGCTAGGTGTGGTGGTACAATTTAGCAAGGCCCTCAGCAACTTTAAAACAGTGAGACCAGCCGGGCGTGGTGGTGCAGGCTTGTAATCCCAGCATTCGGGAGGCTGAGACCAGAGGATCGGGTTCGTGGCCAGCCTCAGCGACCTAGTGAGGCACTCCGCAACTTAGTGAGACTCGGTTTCAAAATAAAGAATAAAAAATAGGGCTGGGGGTATAGCTCGGAGGTAGAATGCCCCTGAGTTCAATCCCCAGTACCGCAAAAAACAAAACAACAACAACAACAAAAAAAAACAGTGAGACCCTGTTTTAAAATTTAAAAAAAAAAATTAAGGGGACCAGGGATTGCAGCTCAGAGGTAGAATGCTCCTGGGTTCAATCCCCAGTACCAAGAGACAAAAAAAGAAGAGGAATCATTTGCCCATCTCAGCTAGGCTGGCACCAACCTCCAGGCAAAGTGGCCCTTTCTTGTCTCACCTGTGAGGCGCAGGAGCCCTGGGCAAGACTGACCAACAGCAGCTCATTTACCATGGATTAAGCAGGGCAGGGAGCCGGCACAAAGGATGGCACCCTGCCTTGTCTTTGAGCTTGCCAAATTATTGCTCATGGCTTGGTTCACATCTAACTCCTGCAGAAAGAGGGGCTGGACTCCCTTGAGTGGGGGCAGCTCTCCATCGGACGAGCTGCTAGTTGGTACCTGGAGCAAGTGTTTGCTCTCCTCGTGCTTCTTCCTGTCGTCTTCAGATTGAGTTTGGTAGTTTTCAAATAATCTCTGGGCCACGTTTCTCAGAGCTGCCGCTCCTGCCTCTCTGGAGGCTTCCAGCTAGGAAAAAAGGTCACTCGGCATGTTTTGACATTTCCAGTAAAAAGGGTTAAAGGCAGGCAGTTTGATGGGCAATTAAAAACGCAGAGGCTGTAACTGAACCATTTGCACCCGCATAGACTATGGATGGGAGAAAAGACACTGTTATTTGGTGAGAGGAACACGTAAAATAAGAAACACTCTGAGCCGGGCGTAGTGGCGCACGCTTGTAATCCCAGCATTTGGGAGGCTGAGACCGGAGGATCCGGGTTCCCGGCCAGCCTCAGCTACCTAGTGAGGCACTCCGCAACTTAGTGAGACCCGGTTTCAAAATAAAGAATAAAAAAATAGGGCTGGGGGTATAGCTCAGAGGTAGAATGCCCCTGAGGTCAATCCCTAGTACCACAAAGAAAAAAAAAAAAAAAAAAGAAACACTCTGTGTAGTAGGGCAGCGAACAGAAGCACATTTGCCCTGGCCAAGATAAACCAGAGCTCTATGTGCATAAATGCCTTTCGGGAATATGCAGCAGCCTTTGAGGAACTCCACAGCACCCCATCAGCTCATACAATTAATGCGAGCCTTTCATCACTGATGTCCACATTAGTACTAAAAGGTATATCTTCCTGAAATAGAAGTGGCACAGGTTTGAAGTATTAAAACCAATATTTAGGAAGCTGAGACAGGAGGATTACAGGTTTAAGACCAGCCTCAGTAACTTAGTGAGGCCCTCAACAATTTAGCAAGACCTCATTTAAAAAATAATATATATAATAATATGTAATATTAATAATATATATATATTAGGGCTGAGGTGTAAGTCAGAGGTTTAACACCCCTAGGTTCAACCCCAGAACCAAAAAGAGAGAGAGAGGTCAATAAAATTTGAGTGTCATGAATCTTTCTAAGATTTAACCTAAGTAAATAATCAAGGATGGCCGCAAAGATTTACCTACCAAAATATTCAATGCAAGACTGCATCTAAAATAAGACCCCAAGCCGGGCGTGGTGGCGCATGCTTGTAATCCCAGCATTTGGGAGGCTGAGACCGGAGGATCCGGGTTCGAGGCCAGCCTCAGCTACCTAGTGAGGCACTCCGCAACTTAGTGAGACCCGGTTTCAAAATAAAGAATAAAAAATAGGGCTGGGGGTGTGGCTTGAAGGTAGAATGCCCCTGAGTTCAATCCCCAGTACCACAAAAAAAAAAATAAGACCCCAAAAGGAAAGTGTAAGTACTTATCAATAGGTTAATTAAACAAATAGTGAAATATTTGACTGTGAATGCTATAATTCATATTTATTAAATATGAAAATACTTTTTAAAATTTACTGTGATACAAATCACTTAGCAAGAGATGACCCCTGTTAAATTTCTAGGTGTACAGTATAGCATTGTCAACTATAGGTACAAGGACACTTACTCATCTTTCATAACTGGAATTTTATATCCATTGAACTTTTATAATGTTTCTTCAATAATAAAAATAGTCTCAAAGGAAAACAAGTGAGAGTGGATTTGTGCCATATGAAGACGCTTCTGTACATTTGTGAGCATACATGTGGACCTGTGGATGTGCTATCTCTCTGCTCAGGTAGATCTGTGAATGCCAACAATTTATCTCTTAGCTGCAAGGCTCAAAACATGAAATCTGATATTTCTCCTAATTGGCATACCTTGATTTTCAATACTTCATTCTCTTTGTTCATTTCTAAGAGCTGCAGGTCTTTTCCTCTCATTTTTTCCGTAAGCAAATCTAAGCTGTAGCCAGAGGGGTCCAGTTCAGAATCAGAACCATTTTGAATGTTTCCACAGCCCTGAAATGCACAAATGTAAAAATCATGCAGCTGTTACCCTTTTCAAAGAGGATTCAGGTCAACTCAAATAAAATAAATCTCTTGAATCTCAAATATCAATGGTGAGTTCTGGATGAAGCAGATGCCCTCTATATTTACTCAAGTTAGAACAGAGTCTTACATTAAAAGAAGAGTGCTGGGTGTGATGGCACATGCCTGTAATCCCAGTGCTTGGGAGACTGAGACAGGAGAATTGCAGGTTTGAGGTCAGCCATAGCAACTAAGTGAGGCCCTCTGCAACTTAATGTACCCCATTTCAAAATAAATAAATAGGTAGGGCTGGGGGTGTAACTCAGAGGTAGAAAGCCCCTGGGTTCAATCCCCAGTACCATATACACAAACAAAAAAAGAGGAAAAATATCCCTTATGCTGTTTATATTTCTTACAAACATACTATTAAGTGTATTTTAGGAGATAAATAATATCCACAAGACCAGATCTCTTATCTAAGTCAAGGACATAAATACACGTTGATTACATTGCATTACAGACTAATACAGTCAGACTTAATAGCTATAATATATAATATTCAATGTTCAACGATGCTTCATCAATTACTTCGTATTAAATTTCCAATCGTTGTAACTCTCCGTATACTTTAGCTCACTGACACTACACTTGGATGATACATCTCCTCTGGAGTCATAGGTATAGAGAGATGGAAAGGAAATCAGAAACATCTAACTTAATCCGTTAATTTTATAGAGACACCAAGTTTCCATAGCAAGTGAGTGAGAGGGCTCTCGGCACACTCTCTTCATCCTGCATCCTGTGCTCTTCCAACTTATGTGAGGACAGATGGGAAACTTATTATATAATTGCACATACCCTACAATTATAACAACTTTCATTTGTCAAGCACCTACTATGTGCCAGGTTATATTTTCAATGTTTTATGAACTCCTTTGTCTCAATACCCAAAATATTAGAAGGCACTATGCCCCACATACAGATGAGGAAACTGAAGATGAGAGTTTAACAAGCCCAAGATTATACCGAAAATAAACAATCACAACCAGAATAAGAATCCAAGTTTAACAACAAAGCCTATGTTCTTTCCGCTGTGATATACTAACTACATTTGCAGAAATAATAATAACCAAAAAGGGTATAGTGCAAATAACATCCTCCCTGTTTTTTATGGTCCAGACTCTTTTGTATACTCTGACTGTCCATATACAGAGTAGAAATCATTTTGTTTTTTAATCTCTTAAAGAATATTTGACAGAAAGACTGTGGAAAGTAGATTTCTTTTTTTTTTTTTTTTTTTTTTTTTTTTTTTTTTTTGCGGTACTGGGGATTGAACTCAGGGGCATTCTACCTCCGAGCTACACCCCCAGCCCTATTTTTTATTCTTTATTTTGAAACCGAGTCTCACTAAGTTGCGGAGTGCCTCACTAGGTAACTGAGGCTGGCCGCGAACCCGGATCCTCCAGTCTCAGCCTCCCGAATGCTGGGATTACAAGCATGCGCCACCATGCCCGGCTTGGAAAGTAGATTATTGACAGTGATAGGTGGCTGGCTACAAAGGATCAGTGCTTCTCTAATTTTAATGTGCCTAAGAATCACTTGGTGATGAATCTGGTTAAATATGCAGACTCTGCCAGGTGTGGTGGTGCATGTCTGTAATACCAGCACTTGGGAGGCTGGGGATCACAAGTTCGAGGCCAGCATCAGCAACTTAATGAGGCCCTCAGCAGTTTAGTGAGAAAACTCATTTCAAAATAAAATAGGGCTGAGGGTGCACCTCAGAGGTAGAATGCCCTGGGGTCCAATCCCCAGCACCATTTAAAAGAAAGAAATGGTGCAGATTTTGAATCAAGAGATCTAGGACAGAGTCCTGAAGGATGCATATCAAACAAACCCTTGATGCTCCTTCTGCTACTAGGACCACAGCCCATACTTTGAGTACTAAGACCCTACAGTGATATGGCAAAATCCCTACAGCACCAGGTGGCCAGTATCTTGGTGCTTGGTTGGTCTGCTGACCTTATGCATTTGCTATGGCAGCACAATGCCATCTCCATTCCTAAGAAGCAACTCCTACCAAGGCCACCAACAATGCCACCTTGCTGTTTCCAATAGCCAGTCTTCAATCTACTTGACTGTGGACATGTGACAGTCATCTCTCCCTGTTTCCTCTATTCACAATCCTGTTCTGCCCCTCTTTAACCGGCTTCTCCTCTCAGCCTCCTGTGATGGTTCTTCTTCCCAGAACCTAAACATTGAGAGACTGAAGACTCAGCCCTTAGATCATCACCCATTTCAATCTGTAGTCACTGGCTTGAAAATGGCCTCCAGTTTCAGAACTTTAAACACCACCCACAGTGCCCCAAACCTCTACCCAGTAGCCTGGACCTTGTAACCCATACCACTACTCTCAAATCCAGAATCATGCATCCAGCTGCCTCTTCTTTGGAGGTCTAATAGACAACTCAGAGTGGCTAAAAGTGAATTTTGATCTTTCCCAATATTGCCAAACATGAGTTCAGGGCACTTAATTAATATTTTTTTTGTACTCGGATTGAAACCAAAGCATTCTACCTCTGAGCTACACTTCCAGCCCTATTTTATTTTTTATTTTGAAACAGCCTTGCTAAGGGTCTTGCTAAGTTTCTGATACTGGCCTCAAACCTGCCATCCTCCTGTTTCCACCTCCCAGGTACTGGGATTATAGACGTTTGCCATCATACCCAGTCAGAGCACTTAATTCAAGGATAGTTGAGACTCTCTGTGTTAGCGTGGAAGACTCAGGATAATAAAGGGGACTATAAGCCAGGCGTGGTGGCACACCTTGTAATCCCAGCATTTGGGAGGCTGAGACTGGAGGATCTGGGTTTGCGGCCAGTCTCAGCTACCTAGTGAGGCCCTCCGCAACTTAGTGAGACCCGGTTTCAAAATAAAGAATAAAAAATTGGGCTGGGGGTAAAGCTCGGAGGTAGAATGCCCCTGAGTTCAATCCCTAGTGCCGCAAAAAAAGGGGGGACTATATTCATGTGTCGTACCCTAAGTTCTGATGTACTCTGTGACCACACTGTATGGTGGGTAACACTGATGAGGTACACTTGGCTCAGTTGAGGTTTAGCCTGGCACAATCCAGGTAAGGTTAAGTGCAGACTGTTCCACTTTAGGCACATAAGACTGGTCTTGAAAGAAGAGGGCTGCATTTAAGCTTACTGACTTTTTTGCAAGGTCCTCACTCAACTCAAGCCTAATGGCTCCAGCTGTGCTTCCATTGGCATGTCCCAGGCAAGCCCACCAGCTTACATCCTTGCCTGTCACTGAGAAATGTCGCTATCAGGCATCCTGTATGGGCTGAGAGCTCTCCACGTACACTAGACAAGTGAGCCCTCCTTAAAATATTCAAGCAAGGTCTGGCCATTCCAATCTGATCCTATTAATGGCATCTCCAGTTAAACAGTACACACATCTTTAGACATATGGGAAATATTTGATCTCTTTATTCAAGGTTTCAAAGAAAAATAATTAGAAGAAAAAATACATAAATTCTATATAAGCTTTACACTAATTTCCTGAAAGAATGCAAGTAGTAAATTTTGAGAAATTCATTACCTTTGCATCTAGTTGGTGATTTGTATTGCTCTGTCCTGCTTCATCTTTAAACATTTGATTTCTAATCTTTTCCAGAGTAGTTCGAATCTAGAAGGGGAAAAAATACTTATTTTTTGCAAAGACAATTAATGCCAAGTGCCTTTTTTCTGTATGCCAGCTACAGGATATATATGTATATATGTCTCCTTTATGTAACTGCCATTGGTCTAATTTACATTTAGGTTGACAGTGTTTAAATTGATGAAAATAAACCTGTGGCCTTTAAATACCTCTTTCAGATAAACCTAAAATATGATAACCTAAATTAATATAATATTACAAAATGCTTATTTAGCAATTAGTACTTAATACTATGTATTTAGTTCTATTTTATCTATACACTAATTTAGTACTAATTTACTGTTTAGTAATTAACTATGAAACAATTACTATTTAGTAATCCCTACAAAATAATTACTATCCAGTAATTACTACAAAATAATCACTACGCAGTAATTACTACAAAATAATTGCTATTAAGTAATTACTGCAGAATAATCACTAAAAGGAGATCATACTAATTTATGTATGAAATACATGCTCCATATTTTGATGACCATTGGAATTACAAGACACTCAAAATAATTTAATTAGTTGATTTAAACAAGCTATGAACTATCTATGTTGGACTTTATCCATCTGTTCTAAAAAAGTTAATATGATATCTCCTTTCTTTAGCCTATTACCTTTGATCCTCATATGACTTCACATTTTTAATGAAGTAATATGCCAACATGTAGTCCTTGGCAATAGCTACTCTGAATTGTGGATAGGAACAAGATAGGAGAGAGAAACTCGGCAGGGAATGTAAACATCTATTTGGGAACACCGTCTCAGCACTCATGAAACCACTGGAGGAGGTTATAAAACAGCAGGAAATCCAGCAGTGAATAGAGTAGGACAAATTAAGTGCTAATAGGTGTTCTGAACCCTCCGAGCCCATCACTCAATTTTACTGAGTGAAGAAAATCATTTTACTCCAAGAGCAGGATCAAGTTCATATCCTCCAGAGAAATTACTAACCGTGTGTTCAAATTTCAGTTGTCAAGACGGTCCTTTGCTAAACTAGACTTGCTCCTTTTCAGACATTCCACAGGGAGGGAAACAAAGCCCCACAATCTATATTAGAAGTAATCATAAAAATCCTATCATGCAAATAATTCTGGTGCCCACATACCTTTTTCACATACTCAGTTTCTTCAATAATGTGAGCTGACGTAGACTCATACAAGGTGGAA
Organism: Graphiurus murinus; assembly: GCA_004027655.1. Lineage (NCBI taxonomy): Eukaryota > Metazoa > Chordata > Mammalia > Rodentia > Gliridae > Graphiurus > Graphiurus murinus. The sequence goes on from PVLC010028084.1 coordinate 20,271, forward strand.
TTATCTTCAGTCCTGCCCCTTCGGGGAACTTCTGTGGTCACTGTTATTGTTGCCATTGCAAATTTTGGCTTTAAGAAAACATAAATCAAGTTGGATGTGATGGTGCACACAGGTAATCCCAGTACTTGGGAGGCTGAGACAGGTTCAGGGCCAGGGAAGGAAGGAAAGAAAGAAAGAAGGAAGGAAGGGAGGGAGGAAAAAGGAAGGAGAGGGGAGGAAAGGGGGAAAGGGAAGGAATAGGAAAGGAAGAAAGAGAAAGATTAAAGACTGAAAGGAAGGAAAAAGAAAGAAGGAAGGAAAAGAAAGAAAACCTAAATCAGGTAAAACTTTTGATTGCCTTGTAACAAACTTAAAGAAGATATCACTATAATCTGTATATATTCATTAAAAATTTAATATTAAAGCAATATCATCTACAACTCATAATTAAAATTTGAAAATTAAATAATCAGAGGAAAATTTGTAATTTTTATTTTATTTAGCATCATCCTTAAATTGGCTATAAAACTTTAAGAAGAGTTGCTTTTTGTTCAGTTTTATAAATTCTATCACACTGTAAGTGCTTAATAAATGTCAGCAGAACTAGTAATACAATTCTAGCAAAATCATGTTATGTGAGTACGTATCTTCATATGTAGTCTATAAAGGCTGTGAACTAAAGAACTAGATGTAATAGTAAAATATTGAAAAAAAATCCAAATAAATAGGGTCCAGTGTGGGGTGGTGCACACTTGTCATTCCAGTACTTGCAAAGCTGAGACAGGAGGGTTACAGTTTCGCAGCCAGCCTCAGCAACATAGCAAGGCTCTCCACAACTTAGTGAGATGCTGTTTCAAAATAAAAAATAAAGCCGGGCGTGGTGGCGCACGCTTGTAATCCCAGCATTCGGGAGGCTGAGACTGGAGGATCTGGGTTCGCGGCCAGCCTCAGCTACCTAGTGAGGCACTCCGCAACTTAGTGAGACTCGGTTTCAAAATAAAGAATAAAAAATAGGGCTGGGGGTGTAGCTCGGAGGTAGAATGCCCCTGAGTTCAATCCCCAGTACCG